>JABACO010000021.1:2074827-2182327 GCA_013339895.1 Ephydatia muelleri
CTCAATTATCTATCTAATCAACAGACAGGCAACATAACAATTCATGGCCATCTTCTCCTGATGCTCCTATTTCCCCAAAATGCACTTGCTATATTGTCCAATGCTTGGGCAAGGCATAACTGACTAGGGCTAATTGGTACCTATACCAGACTGTGCAAATAAAGACTGCTATCTAGAGTTCAACAGCATAACACTTCCATTTCCTCACAAAATGTAGATGCGATCGAAATAACTTGACATGCCAATGATGCATGCATGCGGAAGTTAGTGTAAAACGTTATACTTTAACAATACATGCATGTGCGTGCTTATATACCGCTGTTGATAAGAAATCATCATCAAGGGGAAAGGTATCAAATGTGCTTCTTCTTGCTTCATTTCTCATGCTGTATGTACTTGCGATAGTAGGCAATACACTTCAACTTTATAATCTGCATGTCCATCATGTCTTGGTGATAATTATATAATTACTGTAGTATCATGATGGTTTAGCCTGGTGCTAAGCAACATTCGCTGTGTGTTGTGTAGCGCCAACAGTGCTGCCTTGAATTGTCTGACGCTTCTCATCTGCTACTTCTGATATAGATGAAGTGTGTAGAGGGTTAATTAAGATAGCTAATATGCCATTTTTTGTTCGCAAACCTTTCACAGAGTTATAGCATTGTTATATCATGCCCTTCAACACTATAGCTTTGACTGTTGCATTGATTGACTATAAGCCTGTCAGTGTGTCGTTTAGGATGATAGGGCTCATCAACTAAAACCGTGCAACCGGACTGCGGCCGGCGGCGACGGCCTACATGTAATACAATGGAGATACAACCCATTACATACAACAATAGTGCTTTATTCAGTGTACGGCTCCGACAGGACTTGTGTTTGAAGTTTAAAAGGTCGAGGCTCGTTGCTAGGGTATTACCTCATCATTTAAGGTGGGGCAATAATGTCCACAACATTTAACAACAGCTGTGGTGAAACATCCGTGCAGAACAATCAATTACGTCATACAGGAAACGAGCACGATTTCGCTGCTGCGTTGCAATCACAGAGACTATAAAGCAAATCATTTTTCAGCAGACAGCATAATCAGACACCTGGTTCGAAGTAAAGAGTTCACGATGGAAAGCAGTCGCGTTTGTTCCATTCTACTTGGGTTGACGATGCTCTTCTCCGCGGGCATTTGCGCACGTCCGCAGCATAGGAGCCATCAGGCGCCAGGAGGTAGATGAGTAGTCCGTGAGCTAATGCGCTAAAGGACTCTGCTATATGGCTGTTGACAGAGATGATCAAGAACTATGAGGTCTTTACACCGGTCGTTGAATACAATGATAAACAAGCAGTATGACACAGTGCTTTACGGACGTGCGCGTATTTCATATGCGCGCACTTTTGTTGCAGGTCTCCATAGGAGTTTCCATCGTTTCGAGTACATACAACTTCACCATTCGTTTGACTATGAATAGGTAACGAGCGAGGCACAACCTACGCACAGCTAACCTCATTAAATATTTATAGACATTTGCTATCTCCGGGATTTTCGTCACTATCCATCAACGGCGAAGGCAAAGAAATTGTTACCACGGTCAGTAAAACAAAAAGAATAATAACAAAACAAAATTGGTGTTGAATTATGGTTACTATAGCTTAGCTATACTTAGTGTTCATGGTTGTATACACACTAATTGAGTAAACCGAGGGATTACGGAAATTATGCAATCATAAAATTATAAATATTTGACCTACTTTCAGTAGAAAATCACCTATTTAGATTTATAGTTTCTTGAATTTGCTAAATGCAGGTGTCTGAATCTCTTGTTTCCTTACTTTTAACTCATGTGCATACAAACCTGTGCCTAAACCAATTTAATTTATTATATTTTGTTTCAGTCATTTAACAGATGTGTCGACACGTCATGATATGTGCAATTTACACGTCATGATATGTGCAATTTACATCACTCGCGCGTCTTACATCATAATGTTGGAGACGAGGTAAATGAATTAGCGGACGAAAGCGAGCGAACACACAGTAATATAAGTTATGCAAGCAGAAATTGCACTTTCTCTATCCGAGATATCACATCTTCATAATGGTCATCTTGATTGTGTGCGTTAGCATAATTCTCTTCTGATAGAAGTACTGTAATTATGCTAAAAATTAATTCGGTAGCCGAAACATCTCGCAACACTTCTTATTTTCAGGGATCAGCTTTAGTAGCGGGCAAACCATTTTTACTTTCGGTGGGCCATTTCGCAAAGTTTTCTTACTTTTGTAGCGATTTGTGTCCACCAGCGGATGTATTACATCACCACCTTTTCGCGTAGCGTTGATGTCCATCCGCTGGTCAACGAGACTTCTGTTCTTTGTTAATCGTATTCACGACACTTTAAATCGTACTACATGTACACGTTACTCCTGATATTTTCCACAGTAATCATAATTTTCATGTACTGACTTTTCTTGATGCGATGAATATTATATTTACCTCAGGGTCATGCCAACTGCTTCTATCAGGGGGAGGTGGATGGACATCCGACTTGGACAGCTGCATTGAGCACGTGCAACGGATTGAGGTAGGATTCGACTAGTCTCGTACCCAGGCCAAACATACGTCACAGCTGCGGGTCACCGCTACGTTCGGTGATGTAATTCACCAGCAGCTGTGACGTATTTTGGGTCTGGGTACGGGACTAGAATTCGACGTATGTTAGTTTTTTGACTGAGCTTTAACACCTTGCTATGTACAGAGGATCATTCGGAAACATGGTAGTGAAGACTGAGCTGTACCACATTGAACCCTTGAGAGACAATGTGACCAAATCTGTAAGCCCCTGTGCTGTGATTCCATGCAATCCCATATTTACACCAGATGGTCACCACAGCTGGCCATGGACCAACCTCATATAATCTTTCTTGAGACCGAGTACAGAAACAGAACCAGAACTTGTGGTATGGGTAATATGTGTGTCTGCATGTGCATGTGTGTGTACATGTGTGTACAAGTGTGTGCATGTATGTATGTATGCATGTGTGTGTGTGTGTGCATGCGCATGTGCATGTGTGTGTGTGTGCATGTGTGTATGTGTATGTGTGTGTGTGCATGTGCATGTGCATGTGTGTGTGTATGTGTGTGTGTGTGCGTGTGTGTGTGTGTGTGTGCATGTGTGTGTGTGGGTGTGTGTGTGTGTATTATTCAGAGGATCATGCTCATACACCACAGGAACCCCCCACAGCCACACTGTGAGACCAGATATATTGTCCAGACAGGAGCTGCTGCAGCTAAAAGAGAAGGTGAGTGGAAGATGATTATAAAAGAGGTGTTCCATTTATATTTTGTGTTTTGTTTAATTAGATTAGACGCCAGACAGCTGGTAACCTGATAGTGGAGCTGGTGATAGTCAATGACTTCTCCCAGGTATGAATTCCCACAGAGCTTATCAGTATGGAATCCACTCTAGTCTGTACAACATACAGTATCAGAAGTTTGGGAGTAACCTTGAGACCACTTTAAATAGAGCACTTGATGTTGTCAATGGGGCTGACAGTGTAAGGTTCTTCATTCATACAAATACAGTAACTACTGTCAAGGATCCCAATTCTTTCTCTCTAGTTGTACAAGCCACTTGGGATCAGAATTGTGTTGGTACAAGCCATCACCTGGTCCAGTGGAAATAAAATTGCAGTTGTTTCCAACTCAAGTGCACTGTTGGATAATTTCAGAGTTTATGCACCCTCAGTGACTGCTCAGCATGATGTCACTATGCTTCTGACGTACGTAAATGCTCATAAGGCTTATTAAAAAAACAAAAAAAAAACTTGTTTTTCTTGTTCCCCTTTCGACCACTTCCTCCCCACCTCTCCTCCAGGGGTACAAGTCTCAACAGCAATGTAGTTGGGTCGGCATATGTTGATGCAATATGTACTGCCTTATCTGTCGGCTTGGTGGAGGACTTTGGTTCGCTGCCCGCAGTCTCAAGCACCATGGCACACGAGATAGGACACCTCTTCAGCATGCAACATGACACAGGCATGCCAATAGATATGCCATCCATGTGTTGTTCCGGTTATCATAATCTCTGCATGCATGCATGCACAGCAAAAACAAAAGTGTGATGGCCACCCGCTCTGTGGTGTGAAGCCAATAGCCACTCCAAATCAGGTGTGACCTTCACACCAGGTCGGAGTGATTTCACCCAAAACACGGTGTGAATTGAAAAGAAAAAAAATGACATGTCCACGATTCGAACCCATATGTATTATTAAAGTTACTACGATCTGATCAATTATGAAGTGAAATCAAAACTGACGCCTATTACACATATGGACATGTACCTTCTATTGTGCTGGCAAGCAGTGATTTGAAACGTAATAAATTATTAATAGATGGAGTGATTTACATACAAATAGAGTGAAATCACCTGGATTTTTAACACCAGAGGGTCACACTTTTGGCTGCACTTGGTGTGATCACAGGTGGTCTTCATACGTTTATTTTGCTGTGTGGTTGCTCCTTTTCCCCTTCAAGTCACTTCCTCACCTCCTCTTCCCCTTCCTCATTCCTCATCACAGTGAACTGTACCTGTAGCCAGTCCACTGGGTGCATCATGGGGGCAGTCCTAGGCTCCGTGGTCCCGAACCAGTGGAGCAGCTGCAGCACACAGTATCTAAGCACAGCGCTGGGCGCGAATCATGCTTACTGTCTGACCAACCAGCCACAGAGCTTCGCTGGCCCTCCGGTGTGCGGAAATGGTATTCAAGAAGGAAACGAAGTTTGCGACTGTGGTTCCGCCATGGTAAGCATGCTGTTCTTCTTCCTGTCCATACAGAGCCTAAGGGTATGAGATATCTGACCTTCCAATTTGTTTTCTGATATTTTAATCTAGTATCTACATCTGTGGGTAGAGCATAAGTCTTTATTATTTTAGCTGTATTATTGGATGCAAATTGTGATAACTATGTAATATTCATCAATTTAATAACATTGCCATTAATTAGGATCTGAATTTTACACATGATCTGTTGTATCCAGACCCATCATGTCACAGGTGCCAGATGATGTAATCTATCAGCTACTGTGATATTAATGTTCTGGGCACGAGAATAATCTGTTATAGAACAACATAATTATGGTTATTATAATACAAATTAACTTTATTTCATGTGAAAAAACTAAGTCAACATGGTTACCTGTCTCTTGCACAATAGGAGTGTAGGGACCCTTGCTAATCCTTTTACATGCCAGCTGGCTGCCGGGGCCCAGTGCACCAGTGGAGCCTGCTGCAGCAACTGCCGCTTCGTCGCCTATGGCACTCCGTGTCGGGCATCAAATGGAGAATGTGACGTAGCCGAGGTGTGTGCTGGATGCTCCTCCCAGTGCCCAGCAGACCAATACGTCCAGGATGGCACTTCCTGTGGGAGTGGCATCGGGTACTGCTACAAAGGGTCATGTCCCACGAGAGACAACCAATGCAAGGCCTTCTATGGATCAGGTAGGGGGCAGGGCAGGAAAATAGGCAACCACTATCATTGTAAAGGAAGTTCTGTTGTATAAAATGCTTTGCTTCCATTTGCAATGCACGCTACACTACAGCAGGTGGTGATGGTATTAGCAGCTGTTACCCAATCTTCAACCCCCGAGGAGATGTGCATGGAAACTGTGGGCCCATGACAAACAGCATCTATACAGCCTGCAGTGCAAGGTAAAACTTGCAGACAAACTTCAAAAGAAAAAAACAAACTTTTAATATGACTCTCGATCCACAGCAATGTCTTGTGTGGGTCACTTCAGTGCAACAATAGCGGAACTCAGTTCCCCACTCTTAGTCTCAGTGGCTTAATTTCACTTGGCACTCATGGCAGTGCAACTGCACGATGCAAGTATGTTATTCTGAGTGCATGGTTCAGTGTAGACTATTTCCATATCTTTTGTGTGGTGATGATGATTGCTGTCAATGCAGGTCCTTCGTTCTTACTCCTTCTGATGGCAGTATAACAAATATATGGCTTGTACAGAATGGAACCAAGTGTGGAACTAACCAGGTACATATAATATTCTCTTTCTGTAGTAGTGTGTAAATAGAAAACTGCAATAAAAGCACTTCATAACGCCCGGGAAATATGCAATTACTTTGCACACTTGTATCTCTATAACGGATAAAGCAAAAATTAACGAACAGAACAAATCAATAGCGGTAGGACCCTTCTACATAGGTACCTATTTTGAACCGATTTGGACACTCCTACCTGAAGATGTGGCCGTTTTGAACCCTACGGGGTATCGGACCTTGTAACGCCGGTACCCCGCATGTGTAAGACACCTAAATGAATTCTCACATATAATAATGGTGTGGTATGTTGTGTTAATAATAGGAACCCGATAGCGTTAATATTTCGGAAGATATATCGTTATGTTATAAAATAAAATCCACAAGACCCATTTTCGTATAGAACGTTCCATATATATTAGAGTACTATTACTGCTCTAAAATTCAAACACAGAAGTATCAAAAAGCTGTATTGCGTGACGCAGCTAAAAAGAATGTTCTTTTAAAATAAAATTCAGACACATAACAGAAGGATGTCGTATAAATTATGACGTCATGCTGATGCGCATAGTACGGCTCCGATTACCTTTTGCGCCCCGCGCATGTGCGAAGATGTGAATGTTAATCTGGTAAAGCTACAGTTGATATTCATCCACTTGAAGTTTACTGCAATGTTTTTGTGATATTTAATAAGTTGTCTATGTCTGTTCAGTTGTACTTACTGATATGCCCAGGTGGATACCATACTCTCCCTTACTTTCTTTCTCTAACTTCCTTTCACTTACTTTCTTTCCCTTACTTCCCTTTCACTTAATGCCTTTCACTTAATGCCTTTCCCTTAATGCCTTTCACTTAATGCCTTTAACTGATATACAGATATTTTTGAGCACTCTGTTCAGTATTAATAGAATAATGCCTGATCCAGCTAAGACCACACACACACACACACACACACACACACACACACACACACACACACACACACACACACACACACACACACACACACACACACACACACACCACACACACACACACACACACACACACACACACACACACACACACACACACACACACACACACACACACACACACACACACACACACACACACACACACACACACACACACACACCACACACACTTCAAAGACGTTGTTATTGGGGGAGGGGAGGGATAGCTCCCAAAATTTTTGTGATTGACTATGGCCATGCACACACACACATCGCAAATCAAAAAAGTCTCTATTAGATTAGTGGTCAAGTTATCCCCTGAACTGGGGTCAATTATCTCTGAATAGATGGTGCTTGAGTAGGGAACAATCGGATACCCAATGTTGTGGATGCACTGTTAGATAATATGACAGGTGTGGTGGTTGAAGGAGTGATCATTGAGGAGGTGGTGGTTGGATGAGGAAGTGCAATAGAAGTGACCTGAGTTGACACAATGGCAGGTGTAGATGTGACTCCAGCAGGTGTAAATCTGACCTTTTCAGATATGGACATCACAGGTGCAAATGTGGATGAGGTGGTGGTAGTGGTACTTGGACGAGGGACAGCTATAGAAGCAAGAGTGACCTGGGTTGAAACGAAGGCAGGTGTAGATGTAACTCGAGCAGGCATAGATGTGACCCTCACAGATGTGAACATCACAGTTGTAGGTGTGCTTGAGATGGTGGTTGAGGAGATGGTGGTGATGGAGGAGGTAGTGGTAGGATGAAGAAGAGCAGTAGAAGCAAGAGTGTCCTGAACTGACACAATGACAGGTGTAGATGTGACTCTAGCAGGTATAGACATGACCCTCATAGGTGTGGACATCACAGGTGTGGATGTGGTTGAGGAGGTGGTGGATGGACGAGGAAGAGCAATAGAGGTGACCTGTGTTGACACAAGGGCACGTGTAGATATGACTTCAGCAGTTGCAGATGTGACCTTCACAGATGTGGAAATCACAGGTGTGGATTTTGTTGAGGGGGTGGTAGTTGGATGAGGAAGAGCAATAGAGCTGACCTGAGTTGACACGATGGCAGGTGCAGATGTGACTTTCACAGTTGTGGACATCACAGGTGCAAATGTGATGGAGGTGGTGGATGAGGTGGTGGTGGTTGAGAAGGTGGTGCTTTGATGAGGGTCAGCTATAGAAGCAACAGTGACCTGGGTGACAGGTGTGGATGTAACTCTAGCAGGCATAAACGTGACCCTCGTAGATGTGGACATCACAGGTGTGGATGTGGTTGAGGAGGTGGTGGTTGGACGAGGAAGAGCAATAGAGGTGACCTGTGTTGACACAAGAGCAGGTATAGATATGACTTCAGCAGTTGCAGATGTGATCCTCACAGATGTGGACATCACAGGTATGGATTTTGTTGAGGAAGTGGTGGATGGACGAGGAAGAGCAATAGAGCTGACATGAGTTGACACTAGGGCAGGTGTAGATGTGACCCTCACAGATGTGGACATCACTGGTGCAGATATGGTAGAGGTGGTGGTTGAGAAGGTTGTAGTTGGATGAGGGACAGCTATAGAAGCAAGAGTGACCTGAGTTGACATGATGGCAGGTGTAGATGTGACTCCGGAAGGTATAGACGGGATCCTCAAAGATGTAGACATCATAGGTGTAGATGTGACCATCATCGATGAGGAGGTGGCCTTCAAAGCAGTTGAAGTGATTTTCACAATTGATGGGGAACGAGATGGAGCTACACATGCTGAAGTGGAGGAATGCTTGGATCATGCCCACACCAGTCCAATAACACTGCTGCATGCCTTACTTGGGCCAGTATATGCCACATTGCACAAAGAACCAGTAAAGCCAACCTTACATATGCACGTCCCTGTGTTTGTGCAAATCTGAGTGTTGAGAAAAGGCACATATATGCATATAGTCAGTCACATGTAATGTCCACAAAGCATTGATTTGATTCATACCCCATTTCCTGAGCACACAAGGCCATTGGATCCAACAGGACAGGAAGGTAAGTTCAAGTTGGTCAGAGCCAAACATTGACTGGAAAGACATATCTGCAGACAGAAGGTACTGAGTTATTGAGCAGTTCACTGAAAAGCAATGGCGCGCCATTAACGTATTACGACTGGCTTCGTAATACGTAAATGGCGCGTAACGCCCGGGAAATATGCAATTACTTTGCACACTTGTATCTCTATAACGGATAAAGCAAAAATTAACGAACATAACAAATCAATAGCGGTAGGACCCTTCTACGTAGATACCTATTTTGAACCGATTTGGACACTCTTACCTGAAGATGTGGTCGTTTTGAACCCTACGGGGTATCGGACCTTGTAACGCCGGTACCCCGCATGTGTAAGACACCAAAATGGATATTCACATATAGTAATGGTGTGGTATGTTGTGTTAAAAATAGGAACCCGATAGCGTTATTATTTCGGAAGATATATCGATTTAACTTTTATGTTATAAAATATAATCCACAAGACCCATTTTCGTATAGAACGTTCCATATGGTTTAGCTAAGTTTCTATACTGAGGTAAATAAGGAGGATATAGCAAAGAGCTCCATGGTATTTTTCTATATGCATTTGGTTGTCTCGTTCCCAGGCAGATAATATAGCCACAGCCATGCTGATTATTAATAATGTTTATTAATAAACCTGCGTATTGCACGGCCCATTTTCCACTTGCAGATCTGTTACACCGGCATCTTATTAGGAAGAATTATAGCATATAACTGTGCGTTGCAATCCATGTGTGCCAAGCGATCCTCACTTGCTAAGAATGTGATGTTTTGAACCAAGGAAACATCAGTTCTCTGTCCAGACCACTTCATTAAAAGATTAGGTCGGATGACTGCTAGGATAAGCAGCGTGTGTGGAAGAAACCAGGAGCAGATTGGTATGGACACTATCAAAAAGGGCACTAACCTGGTTGATCTTCCACCTTTACAGATGGTTCTCACTGGAGATGAGAAGAATTGTGACCTTGTCTGGCATGATAGCATGCATGTGATGGAGGTGCAAGCTGATTAAAAAGGGTAACAGGCTCAATAAATGCTCCTAGTAAACATGCAATACTGGAAAGTGCTTAAGGAGGTATATATACTGCTGACAAGTAATAAGGAAGGCTGTGAAGATGAAACCCACCCATTATTAGGCTCAGCTGAGCTTGCTTGAATAAATGCAAAGCAATTAAGGCAGACACGCACATACACATACACACATGCACACACACACACACACATACACACACTTACACACACAAACACACACACACATACACACACAAACACACACACACATACACACATGCACACAAACACACACACATACACACACAAACACACACACACAAACACACGCACATACACATACACACACATACAAACACACACACACACACACTTAACATAGTTTGACACATAGCTTTGACAGCATGGCTCTGGAGTTGGCTCTGATAAGGGTCTTTCCCATAAATGTGGCTAGTGGTGATGGACTTGGGCTGCTTGTTGGTTAGGCATTTAGCAATCTATGCTTGGCTGCAGATCAAGGATGCAAGCCAACTCAAGCTCTCTGCACTCTTCATCATATTTGCTATGCTTTTTCTTTTCTAGATCGGATACCAGGGCTGATGTCACACTGGCTTGCTTCTTGACATTTTGGGATTTAGCAGGGATGGGAAAGAGAGGTCACAAGCTATACTGGTTCGCCTAAGAATGTATCCTCTGGTCATGTTTGTCACTCATCGTGACCCAAGAGTGCATGTAATTTAATTTATTTATGGTTCACCTGGGCTCCCTCCCACACGTGACTGCATGCACTCAATAACAATATCCCACATTCTGTTGTGGCGGGATGCAACAGAATCGTAACTACAAAGAGGAAGATAACACCACTATGAACTATACACATGTCCAGCAATCCCGGACATGAATAATTGAATACCCGCGTCACGCGTATAAAATTTATTGAACGGGAAGTGAATGGGGAAATGTCTACTAACAGGCACGGTTCTTGTACGGAAGCTAAATCTTAAGTCTACCAGGCAGATTATGGTAGTAATAATAATAGACTATCTTTTTCCCATTCTGATCTCCGTTAAAATGTGTTCAGTACAAATTAGAAACGCAGTTTTGTGTTTATTACAGACTTTGTACATGGAACATGCCATTGTTTTGCTTGTTCTATTTATTTCCAATTACTTTGACAGAAACTTCAAGTCTACCGGATGGAATATGAAGGCTGAACTATTGAGATAACCTTCAGATCAAGTCGTATATTTTTGAGACCTACACACAAGATTAGAATGTCACTTTAGTGTACCCTACTTCAAAATCTGGGGCAATATATGATGAATTATTCATGAATAATACGTCACGTTTTCAATGTACAATGTATTATGAGTAGCTGCCATAGAGCTAGAGCTGCCTGGCTTTGGACTTATTTAACATTGTAAACTGCAAGGCCGTACGCACACATTATCAAAAATAGCAGGACGTACCACTGCGTGACAACGTGCCGTATTCTACGCAGAGGGGGGTGGGGGGGGGGGGGGGGGGGGGGGGGGGGGGGGGGGGGGGGGGGGTTGACGGTTCCCCTCCCCAAAGCGAGGTCACCTTCACCATTGAGTAAGTATACCGTACAGGGGTGGATAAAGGGTCTGAAGCGTACAGCCCCCCCTCCCCCCCCCCCCCCCCCCCCCTCCGCTTTTCGTATCGCGGGTCTGACCTGCAAACCCCTCTCCTGTGTCCGCCCTTGTCGTATGATGCATGTGAACCAAATTCGACCCTCTTCCTGAAGGCTGCGTACGCCCATGGGTATACAGAGCTATGCCATACCTGCATACGTACATAGCTGTATGCGGACACATATGCTGGTATTCGCGTACGCAGACCAGTATGCCACGCAAACACGTCTCATGAAATTAACCCGCAAACCAGTTATATTTTTACAAATGATATCTGGATAGCGTCCTAACTCTGCATGGTCGTGGTGGTGGTGGTGGTGGTGTGACAATGCAGCAGATAATATATACGCATACACTGCCGTTGCGGAATTGATACATTATACGCGATCCGTTTCTTCGTTGTCCCTCCAGACGCGAGTGAAGTTTTTTAATGATATTCATCAATCATCAATCAATCCTATATTGAACCTGCTGCCGCAGGTTCAGATAGTGCTTATTCAGTTTTTTGCTTCTTAAAATGGAATCAACGAATCACGGAGAAGGACCAGTTGCCGCCAGCAAAAGACGGTATATACCATTGAATGATGTGCTTCCACCTTTGGAAACATTGGTGGTAGCAATTGAAGGATCCGTCGACCCTGATGGTGTCTGCTGTCTGTCCATACCCAATCGTGTATTGGGTGACTGGGCAAATAATCGAGAGAAGAATACAAGCTTCGTAGCACTAGCAAACGAGTACATCGTGGACGAAGCAATACGCTGAATCCAGAAGCAGCGCGCTTAGAGGATTTACTTTACCGTAAATCACTTGGCGTGGTTTCAAAAGTAAGAGCTGCAAGAGGCGTGAATAGAAAGAATGCGCTACTTCGTTCCACCACGATAACTATCCTGAATGGTGAAACGATTTCTGCTGCGGATTTACAAAGCGAGCTAAACGAAGTTACCTATATGAATGAAGAAGCGGATGCATTCATTGAAGGCTTGCAAGAAGAAGTGCAGGACCTAAAAGATGCGTTGAGTGAAGCCCAGGACTCACAGAACAACCCAGGAGGTAAGATTGATGCAGTCAGCAACCGGCATGCACGAAGAAAAATCCAAGAGGTGTCTGAACATGCAAACAAGGCGTTGGAATTTTTGTCTACTTATGGGCTTGTTGCAGAGTCGCTGAAAGTCCACACCACTTCTGGCAAGACGTTCTACATACCTTTCTCAGATGATGCGGCCTCCGAGAACGAGGACACTGTGGATTTGCGAGTTCTATACATTTTAGATAGGTATGGAGTAAGTGATGCCTTCTACCACGAACTTGCAATGCTTTTTAGCGAGTTACCGAGATCTCGTGCAGTTAAAAAAGCTCGTACGGATCTCAACCACACGATGCACTAACACGCATCCCGGGACATGAAGGTGCCTATCGCTCTTTCGAACGGTCATTGTGCGAACAATTATCCACCATGGTAAGCATGAATGTGTTATGTACATGTATTCTAATACTTGCCTGTATGCAACAGATCGCTCAAGATGCTACAAGTTTTCAACCTAACCAGAAAATTAAAGTTAGGATATCTGGTGACGGAGCAAAGTTTTCACGGACGTCAAGCTTTGTTTTGCTTTCGTACGCCATTCTGATGCCAGTTGGTCGCTATCTGTCTGGAATAGGTAAAAATCTTAACGTGCCTGTGACTCAGCCTGAGACTCAGTGACTGTTTTATCTAGGCAACCATACCATCGCAGTTGTAAAAGGGGCTGAAGATTATGACACCATTTCCACAGCTTTCGCTGCAACTTTTCAAGAAATTGATGGTCTTCAGCAGCTAGGATTTGTTGCTGTCAATGGCGTGAGCTACAATATTGAACTTTTTTTTTCTTCTGACATGAAGGTTTGTGATGTAATGGTATTACAGGCATGCACATTTATGTTTCGTATGTGTTACAGTTCATGCTCACAATGCTGGGCCTTAATGCAGCTAACTCCATTTATGCATGTCCAAAATGTACAGTGCACCGTGATTGCAGGTAAGTTACCAATACATTTGGCTAAACATGGTGCCAACCGATGTCACTATATAGGTGGGATGTGTCAAAGCCTGAATCGTATTACAGCACAACTATGGCCAGAACACTAGTTACCCTCAGGTAAAATGCATGATCCTAGCTGACTTAGGTAGCATATGTCAGTTCTTAAATTTCTGCACAGACGTGCCTTTGCCTCTCATGGCAGAACTGCTGCTGTACACCAAGGGTCAGTTAATCGTCCACTGACTGCCATTCCAGTGGACCACATGATGATTGATGAGCTGCACCTATTTCTGAGAATTTTTGATGTCATGTTAAGAAACTTAATCAAAATGTCAGAGCCACATACACAGCAGCTTGTGGCATACATCAGGAGCTGTGGAGTCTCATTTAATATTTGGGAATGTGAATCGAGTGATGGAAAAGTTGAATGGACGTCGTTAACTGGGGAAGCCAAAAAGAAGGTTTTGAAGGTACAACACACCCTGTAATTTATGTGTTCCAATTCTGCCTTTCCATATGCTAGCTACTTCCTTCCAAGATGAAAGATATCCCCTTACCAAATGCTTTTCTGGATGATGTAGTTCAGCTATGGAAGGTGAACTACTTCCCTCGATAGGCTAACAATAATGTTTTTTTTATTCCTAAAAGGATTTTGAAGTTTTATACAACCTGTTGTCTAGTGAAACACCTCCACCAAATGCTGCAGATGACTTACATTTGAAGGTACACATCAACACATGCACACACACACACACACACACACACACACACACACACACACACACACACACACACACACACACACACACACACACACACTCTTGTGACCAAATCAGCTTACATTCAGGCTAAAAGATGGATTCAACTCTTTCTGCGGATAATAAGTGATGGTCACCAAAAGAAATTTGTAACTCCTTACTTTCATGTCATGGTGTACCATGTTCCTGATGCCATCCGACAGTATGGAAACATAAAACAATTCTCTTGCCAAGGTAAGTTTGTTAAGTTCTTAACATCATCTACATCAGTAACTTCATGTAGGTGTTGAGAAGCACAACAATGACTCCAAACGAAACTATTTTTCAAGTAATCGTTGGGATGCTCCTGCAGAAATCATGTTGGCTGAGCACAGGCTGGAGTTACTACAACAGTATGCCAGAGAGAAGAGGCACTACACCAAACATGCTGCAGCATATTGGCATGAAGGAGGAATGCAAGAAACGCGATCTCAGATGCGAGAAACTTTAAAATACTAACTTTGCAGCCATTGATGTATGACAGGAAAATAAGTTTAAAAAGTACAATCAATGCACAAGTGAAGTGATGGGGGGGGTAAACAAAATCAGGTTGTCAATAGGACTGAATGGTTGCTTTCCCAGGAATTAACAGTAGTACAATACCTGGAACCAGACAAAGGGATAATCTTGTTTGGGGATAATTTGTATATAGAGGGGAGAGTTGCAGACAGGAGGCAGGCTTAACCTAATAACCTTAGACAAAGCTCCCTTTCAACATACTGTATGTTTCCCCATGCCCAATCTAAGCCGGGGAGGTATGCATTTACTTCCTAAATAAAAACACTCAACGTCCAGGGTCAGGCAGCTGCAGCACAGTATACATGTTTACAGAAAGGTGAAATAACTGTTGTACATGAGTAATTTCAGAGGTTGGTATACTTATTGCAATGTCTTTAAGTATAGCTGTCTTTTTTAGTACAGTGTACACATCAATACAGTGTTTTGGACTACTGATATCATATTTATAAGAAATGACGATATGATTCAGGCAATGATAAGAGTATAATACATCACACAATATACTTCACAAGACGCATGTACACTTTTTCCTCAAAGTATCTCTTCTTTAACTTTAAAGTACCATCTTCCTCTCTATTGAAAAGTTTCTTGGACCATCTTATTGCACTTTTCATTTCCACTGGAAAATGGATGCGACAACCGTCCCCAAGATGATCAAAAACTGTGTCCCAACCAGGTGTAAAAAAGATAGGATTGAAGTCTTCCAAATTAAACGATTTGTAACCTCTTTTTGACTCTCTGCTAGTAACACCTTTGCGTCCAAAAAGAAAATGGAACACATCAATTCTAAATTCAAAAGATATAAATCTTTTTCGTCTTGTTCCTGTGGACAGTGAAAGCTGGACGTCCCTCATCATTCTGCTGACACAGCTTAGTACCAAGCGGGATGAAGGTTTTGGGACGTGAAATGTCCTAAAGAAAAGATTCTCTTACTACATAAAATGAAGTACGAAATCCATACTTTAAAAGATACGGTGTAAGGTCTTTCTGCGCAACCCAGGAGGCATCCTGGATAGGCCATCCTTTCCACAAGACTAGGAATTCCTTTTGAGCACCCTGGTAAGGATTAATGATAGAGTTTTTACTAGGATTATGTCTACCTTTGTTCTTGACGTTACGATCCTCTCGACTGGATAATAAGCCATTGCGCGCGTAAGTGTGAAGGACGAGGGCTCTAAATTCTATCCCCTCGTCCCCCTTCCATGGGCGCTTGTAGTTACGCACCCTATACATTATTGCATACTACATAATACTATACTTGGAAAGTGTCATACGAGGACATCACGTTTACAGCGCTATTTGGACCACTACGATCGGAGAATATCTAGAGGTATGCAAGGAGCCTACACGATCGCCGTGCCGTCTGCATCAAGAAGGGAGGTGTAATTGTTGGTCATGTACCACGTGAATTAACAGCAATTCAGGTTAAATTCATCGATCACGGTGACGCTATCAGCTGCAGGGTGCGAGGGAGACCACAACAAGGACAAGGATTAGAAGTTCCGTGTTCCTATATATGAGCAGGAAAGAAGAAACTATTAACTGCAATGCAAAAGTACCTAAGCACACTGCATGTATCCATAGATAGTATGGAGTGATATGCATGCAATGAACTGACTGTGTTGTTCAGTGCTATATACTGGCACGTAGCTGTGTGATGATCCAGACTCATGCCCAATGTAGTTACCATGAATACATGTACATGTATATACTGCAATGTTGTTTACAATGAGTTGCAATGTTTAGAATGAGCTCTGCATGATGTTGCCTGCAGGAGTTCATAATGCTTGCATGCCTTCAAACATACACGGGCCTATGAACTTTTAATGGGTGTGAAAAAATAGTGCGTTCCAACTGATAATCATGTAGCGGGCTTTACGTGTACCACATGCATGTATCCACCTCATCCTGACTTAATTCAGCTGATCAATGTGAAAGCAGTTCAGGAATTGATTCTCTGGCCGCGGCTAGACCATGCTGTGAATAAGGTCTATAAGTTGTCTGCACTTATGACCTATATATATTGTCTCTCTTGTTACTCCTGTACTATAGATGTTTTGAATGAGCTCTGCATGATGTTGCCTGCAGGCGTTCATAATGTTTGCCTTCAAACATCCACTGACCTATGAATGTGATAAAATGGTGCATTCCAACAGATAATCATGTACATGTAGCGGGCTTTTCCACTGTACTTTGTGAACCTGATGTATAGCAACCAGTTATTTCAGGGTTTTACATGTAGCTGTTCATATGTGTGCATGATATGACGCTTTCCTATATATTTTATAAATCATAATTGTACATCTCCTTGTAATCAATCACACATGTTACACAACTGCTATGGACTTCCTATTTTCTGCGCATCATATACTACACATCAAGTTTGCTGTATGGTAAAATGCATATTGTGGGATCTTGCTTTAACTTCGTGTTTTTATCCCCGAATCCCACGATTATTAAGACCCACCATGGATTTTTGCTGATATGACCAAATTGCACCTCTCATTAAAAACGATACAGATGGGGAAATAATCGTGAGCTACATGTATACAACAGAAATTTCTCCATGTGCTGTTTGATAGCTTCGAACGCTTTGGCTTAAAACGTACTCGAACGAAACTGTAAAACACCATCATTCCCGCCGGATGTAGCGACACCTCGTGTTAAAATACTCAATCGGTTACTGAGTATCATGATTAGTTCCACTATTGTGTCGCGTGAGAAATGCACGAAATGACTTGGTATCAGGGAACTAATAAAACGCTCAACTAAATTTGCGCATGGTATGTAGGATATAGGTTTGATAGTGTTTCGGCAACAACAAAAACATGTCAGGACCTGTTATTATTATACACTAGTCTGGCACGCAGAATTTTTAATTTGCGCACTTGCGCTGCATCAATCCACATAAGCATGGGCGTACCGTATTTGTATCGTGAAGACTCGTTTTTATCTTTGCACAATGTATCGTCAGAGATATATTATCTCTGGTATCGTACTATTTGAGAGCAGAAGTCTCGTGAGCAGACGACACATCAAATGACGCAAGGTATTACATAATGACATACGTTTATGAATAAAATTAATTATGCTCGGTTGTAATGAATTTGTCTTGAATTTAGTTCATGGATGCTTAATGTTCTTTTCATGATACACGTATATTATAATCAGACTGATTTTTAGCGAATACTGAACGTGTTTGGAATTCAATTTGAAAAAATTAATTTTGGTTAATTGATTTGAATTAATAATTTCTTGTCTTGCAACATGATAAATCATTTAAAAAGGTGACAAATTTATTGGTGAAATCAGAATTCTCAAATCTCTATCACAACTTTACATATTCACTCATGTCCTCCATTTCTGGCCATGAGATGCACATTGAAGGGATTAGGGAACTGCTATTTGTAAGGGCTGAATGAGGTAATGATGTGGCCTTGTTGTGTTCACTTCTATGGACAGCACATGCATGACAACACAATAACGTATCAAAGTTGAACTAGTATCCAGAAGTGCATAATACATGAGTATCATAGTGTGCAACTTGTTTTCAGTACAATGGATAGCAGAAAAAGAATATTCAGGAAGCGGCAATGGAATCCTAGTATCTGATGTTGTGATAATAGCAATAACCAAGTGGCAGGAGAGATAGTGCACACACACACACACACACACACACACACACACACACACACACATGCACACACAAACATAGTCTTGATGAATTCAATATACGGCTGGGATTTTGACTGCATGCACCATGCACCGTTGTACATTAAAGCATGCAGTTTTTTGTGTGAAAGAGGCTGCATGCTTTTAAACATTTGAACAGTTATTTCTGTCTTTGTCGACTTGTGTTTGAGATGGGGGATGGGGTGAGATGGGTGTGTGAGAATTCCCAGTACTTAAAAATAATAGACCCTCCCCACCCCATCTGCCAGAGTTGAGCTTTGCTCAATTGATGGCTTAGCTTGATGTCTTGCATACCTGACATTCTGTTGGCATAGTCCCAGTAATAAAGACTTTCTGCGCCTTATGTCGGCTAAGGCTCTGGTGAGATGTGTCACTGATCCTATATGCATCGAATGCAGTATGGCTATTGTAATGCATAATTTATCTAGTATTGCACGTGCTCTACACGAGTTCTACTAAAGAACTATTAACGTGATGATATTAGATGTGCAGTTGAGACAAGGTTGATTGAGAGTGAGGAAATTGTTGGCACTGCAGCTAGGAATATATTGTGCGGAGGAGAAGGCTGTGGACCTTTTTAAAAATTTTGTCCTGCGTTAAGAACTTGGGACAAACATAAATGCAATAGAGAAGGCTCAAATAAAGAAAATATTAAATCTGAACACCTGTTCTTCGCCGCGGTCTAATAGATACTGCGGCACACTTGGTCACTTGATCATACGGTTCGTATTGACCAATTAGATAACGATGAGTCCTAAGAGAGAGTACTATATATCATTACTGACTGATTCAATGTTGGTGCGTTACTGATGACGACACTCCACCAAATGCGTGTATCTTTGTATTATTACTTTGTCGGCTGACGCTACATGGCACCAAAGCATACCGGCTCTATACAATTTATGGCCAAAGCAACAAAAGGTTTTGTAACGAAGTCAATCATTTGAATGGTTCAATGCGCAAGTTTCCAAAGCAACAATTAGTGAAAATTGTAGAGTTGCATGGCTTATTGCGTGCGTGTGGTGTTTGTTTTCCTAGCCTGGCAACGTAGGCACTGAGCGCGGTAGAAACATATCATTTGAAACTGTATTTGGGCATGCATGCATGTAGCTATACCCGTGCTGACACCTAAACCCTCATATGCATGCATCCATATGAACTTCGGTCGCAAATATACAAACGATCTACAGCGTAATTGTATGCATATATATACATGTTAAGGCCCGATTAAAAATCTGGCTCGTTTAAAGCCGGCTGCCTGCTTTAAAATGAGCTGCCCGCGTCTAAGCCAGATAAAAAAAGTTGGAGCTCGATTTGTAACCCTGCATGACCTGTTTCATCCGGTTTCAATTAACACTTAGTCGATTCCTTTCATGGCATGCATCACTGATTAACAATTATGTAAGGGCATCTCTGCTTCTTGCCAACCGACAATACAGTACATATACGTTCACACAAAAGATATGACATACATGCATGCATGCACAAAACGGACATGTATAGTGCATGAGGCCAAGCCGGTACACCCGCAAAATCCCGAAGGTTTATTAGAGTCTAAGTCACTGATGCGTGGTTGCTATGTAGTCGGATAGTTGTTACTGTATTATGGCTGGCTGCACGAAGTACGAGGAAAGTTAGTCTATTGGTGGTGCCGGACGCTAAGCCATGCAGTCAGAGTATACAACAAAGGACTTCGCAAAGTGATAGAACTCCTAGCAACGATAACACTCATCAGGATAGAACCCCTAGCAACGATAACACTCATCAGGAACTATTGAACGACAATTGTGACGCGTTCGAGTTCTTAGCAACAGCCTCAATGCAATCAACAGCCGCCGAGGCCGAGGCTATACTTTATTAGCAATACATGTAGCTGACATCATGCAGGATGCTAGTGGGAGATTCCCAAATAAGGTCTGCGTACAGTAATTCTCATCCAAGAATCTACTTCGTGGTGAAATCATGCACACGTTCGTCAACGCCCTTCACACGCGCGCGCCTTGCAAACATCACAGTTATTTTATTATTTTGATGTCGCAGACTATAGTGTAGCATAATATAGACGACGAAGCCTTGACCACAAAATCAATGAGTTTCATGCAAGTGCTATACAAGAGCGTATATGCATGACTATTGCGTGACTATACAGTCACGCAATAGTCATATACAAATTAACAGGAGCTTACAACAATGCCTTGCATGCAGCTAGTTGTGGTACGACATCCCACCAGAACACCCCCCCCCCCCCCCACTAACACGCGTGTACCACGGCGGACATTGCATTAGGGTACTGTTACTCGCCAACTCATAACTCCATATGTGCCCATGAGTAATCAGAGAACGATCCATATGCGGTAAAAAACGTGAGTTATTAACACTGATGGCTTCTTTATGCTATGTGTGTGGGTGTTTTTCCCATAAATGTGCACGCGTATCGTATTTCCCGGCTTCCTGTGCCGTGTCATCTTATTGTAAACGATGAGCGATCATTTAAAACGCTGTTGAATAATCAATTTTCTCAATGGTTGATTTGGCTTCACAATTAATTTAGCTGAGTCAAATCTCCTTTAGTACGCTCACCCCAATTTGCAAAGTGCAGTAAATCAACATTATACAAGTTGGCTTCGATCATTTGTTGGCAGCTACGCTTGTAATCGGTGGTGGCCCGAGGACCAAAAAAGGATACCAGCAGTCTTACGGGCACGCTCTATTTTCAATATCATAATTATAGCCTTTTTGTTTTCTGTTTTCATGTGACAAGAATTGTTGGAGGGAGCGTAAGGATTAAATACATTTAGTACTACCCTCCTAAAAATATGTATCTGCAGCCAATGCACATCCGATGGGGCTGTGCAAGACTTCACCCGCATAAGGGATTTGTAAGTGTGTGGGGCTCTATATATAGTGACATTGTGACACATCTCGGCTACGAGGCTAGGGAAGTACATCAAACCGCTAACTATCCTATAAGTGCAAGCAATATCTTTTATACGCGCATGCATGTATACAAGATGAATATACTAGCATGAAGAGTGTGCCATCCAATGATTTAATTTATTTAATTATTGTACAACGTTAACGTGTCCTGTGGAGTTGAAAACATGCATCCCATTTGCGGGCAGTCCTCAAGCTGTATCCCCCTCCTCCGCGCGCGCACACACACACACACACACATGTACACACACACACACACACACACACACACACACACACACACACACACACACACACACACACACACACACACACACACACACACACACACACAAACACACACGCACATGAACACGCACGCGCGCGCGCACACACGCACACACACGCGCACACACACACGCGCACACACACGCGCACACACACACGTCGCAGAACTCGATGACGTCATACAGGATATGGGTGCCGGAGAGACTATAAAACAGGAAAGTTTTTCAGCAGACAGCATATTAACCTGACCCAAACGGTTCATTATGGAAAGCAGCCGCGTTTGCTCCATTCTACTCGGGTCGATGCTGCTGTTCTCCGCGGGCATTTGCGCACGTCCGCAGCACAGGAGCCGTCAGGCGCCAGCAGGTACGTATAAATTAATGCCAGTAAGTTAGTTCGTTTAAAATGGCATTGCTACGGCATTCACAGAGATCATCAAGAACTACGAGGTCTTTACACCCGTCGTTGAATACAACGATAAAAAAGCAGTAAGACGCAGAACTTTACAGACGTCCACGTTCATAGTATATATGTTGCAGGTCTCAGTAGGAATTTCTATCGTTTCGAGCACATACAACTTCACCCTTCGTTTGTCTATGAATAGGTAATGTGTGAGGGCACTTGCCTAATACCAGTGCACAGTTAACCCGCGAAATAAATATTTATAGACATTTGCTATCTCCGGGGTTTTCATCACTATCCATCAACGGCGAAGGCAAAGAAACCCTTACCAAGGTCAGTTAATTTTCCAACGGTAATCCTATACATACATAATCCGCTGCATCTTACTAATCTGTTGTGTAAACTTACACCTCTTTGGTGTAACGTTTGATGTCTCAATTCATCCGGCGTACAAACTACTACAACAGGGTCATGCCAACTGCTTCTATCAGGGGGAGGTGGATGGGCACCCTACATGGACTGCCGCATTGAGCACATGCAACGGACTGAGGTAGGACTCAACTGATGACATACTAGCTTTAACACCTTGCTATGTACAGAGGATCATTTGGAAACATGGCAGTGAAGACTGAATTGTACCACATTGAACCCCTGAGAGACAATGTGACCAAATCTGTAAGCCCCTGTGCTGTGATTCCATGCAATCCCATATTTACACCAGATGGTCACCACAGCTGGCCATGGACCAACCTCATATCATCTTTCTTGAGACTGAGTACAGAAACAGAACCAGAACTTGTGGTATGGGTAATTTGTATATTTATGTGCATGCATGTGTGTGTGTGTGTGTGTGTGTGTGTGTGTGCATGTGTGTGTGTGCATGTGTGTGTGTGTGCATGTGTGTGTGTGGGTGTGTGTGTGTATTATTCAGAGGATCATGCTCATACACCACAGGAACCCCCCACAACCACACTGTGAGACCAGATATATTGTCAAGACAGGAGCTGCTGCAGCTAAAAGAGAAGGTGAGTAGAGGATGAAATTGAAGTGTTGTGCTGTATTAGAAGCCGGTTATTCATGTTTATGTGTTTGCTTTATTAGCGCCAGGCAGCTGGCAATCTGATAGTGGAGCTGGTGATAGTCAATGACTTCTCCCAGGTATGAATTCCCACAGAGCTTATCAGTATGGAATCCACTCTAGTCTGTACAACATACAGTATCAGAAGTATGGGAGTAACCTTGAAATCACCGTAAACAGAGCCCTTGATGTCGTCAATGGAGCTGATAGTGTAAGCATATGCAAACGCATGTAACCACCTCAAAAGGAACCCAAATTTCTTTCTCTTTAGTTGTACAAGCCGCTTGGAATCAGAATTGTGTTGGTACAAGCCATCACCTGGTCCAGTGGAAATAAAATCACAGTTGTTTCCAACTCGGGAACACTGTTGGATAATTTCAGAGTTTACGCACCCTCAGTGACCACTCAACATGACGTCACTATGCTTCTGACGTATGTAAATGCTCATAAGGAAATGGTATAATTACACATCTACCTCCCATGCAGGGGTACTAATCTCGACGGCAACATAGTTGGGTTAGCCTACGTTGACGCGTTGTGCGGCGCCTTCTCTGTCGGCTTGGTGGAGGACTTTGGCTCGCTGCCCGCAGTCTCAAGCACCATGGCACACGAGATCGGACACCTCTTCAGCATGCAACACGACACAGGTACACCCATAGAGATAAGCCTTCGTGACTTGTGGAAATGAAAGTGCTTCCCATTGTTTTATTTGGCCCCTCCCCCCACCCCCACCTCCTCGTTCCCTATCGTAGCGACCTGCTCCTGTAGCCAGTCCACCGGGTGCATCATGGGGGCGGTACAGGGCTCCATGGTCCCGAACAAGTGGAGCAGCTGCAGCACACAGTATCTGAGCACGGCGCTGGGCGCGAACCACGCCCACTGCCTGACCAACCAGCCGCAGAGCTTCGTGGGTTCTCCCGTGTGCGGAAACGGCATTCGAGAAGGAAACGAAATCTGCGACTGTGGTTCTGCCGCGGTAAGTCTGACATCCCATACAACCCATAAAGACCATGGCTTCATGCAACTACTGTAACGATTTAATGCATGTTGATTTATTAGTTTTTATAATTAGGCATTGATAGTTTGATGTATGTTATTAATACAGGTATTAATTAGAAGCCACTGTCTTTTGGCTGTCGACTTTATGCACAAATGTATGTAGCCTCATTCCTTAAAAAAAAAACAAAGCCACCATGGTTACCTGTCTCTTGTACAACAGGAGTGTAGGGACCCATGCTGCAACCCCTCCACATGCCAGCTGGCTGCCGGAGCCCAGTGCACCAGTGGAGCCTGCTGCAGCAACTGCCGCTTCGTCGCCTATGGCACTCCGTGTCGGGCATCAAATGGAGAATGTGACGTAGCCGAGGTGTGTGCTGGATGCTCCTCCCAGTGCCCAGCAGACCAATACGTCCGGGATGGCACCTCCTGTGGGAGTGGCATCGGGTACTGCTACAATGGGTCATGTCCCACGAGAGACAACCAATGCAAGGCCTTCTATGGATCAGGTAGGGGGCAGGGCTGGAAAATAGGCAACCACTACTGCTTTAAGGGAAGTTGTATGATCTATAATGCTTTGCTCCATTTGCAATGCACGCTACACTACAGCAGGTGGTGATGGTGTCAGCAGCTGCTACTCAAACTACAACACCCGGGGAGATTTGCACGGTAACTGCGGGCCCACTGGGGCCACCACATATGCAGCCTGCAGTGCAAGGTAAAAGATGCAGACAAACCTCACAATGTACACATCTTTTACATGGCTCATTGCACAAATACAAAACAACGCAGCAACGTTTTGTGTGGTTCGCTTCAGTGTGCAAATACTGGGACTCAGTTCCCAGCTCTTAGCATCATTGGCTCTACTCAGCTTGGCACTCATGGCAGTACAGATGCTCCATGCAAGTATGTCCATTGACTGCATGGATATGATAACTATTTCCTTTTATATGCATGGTGGTGGTGGTTGTATAATGGATTGCTGTCAATGTAGGTCCTTCGTTCTTACTCCTTCTGATGGCAGTATAACAAATATATGGCTTGTACAGAATGGAACCAAGTGTGGAACTAACCAGGTACATATAATATTCTCTTTCTGTAGTAGTGTGAAAATAGAAAAAAAGAGCAATAAAAGCAGTTCACCTTTAAAAAAAATTATTTTAGTAAAGCTTGCACTACTTGGTACATTCCGTCTACAGATATGCCTTTCCAGTCAATGTTTGGCTCTGACCAACTTGAACTTACCCTCCTGTCCTGTTGGATCCAATGGCCTTGTGTGCTCAGGAAATGGGGTATGAACCACCTCAAATCAATGCTTTGTGGACATTACATGTAACTGACTATATGCATATATGTGCCTTTTCTCAACACTCAGATTTGCACAAACACAGGGACGTGCATATGTAAGGTTGGCTTTACTGGTTCTTTGTGCAATGTGGCATATACTGGCCCAAGTAAGGCATGCAGCAGTGTTATTGGACTGGTGTGTGCATGATCCAAGCATTCCTCCACTTCAGCATGTGTAGCTCCATCTCCTTCCCCATCAATTGTGAAAATCACTTCAACTGCTTTGAAGGCCACCTCATCATCGATGAGGGTCGCATCCACACCTGTGAGGGTCACATCTACATCTGTGAGGATCACATCCACACCTGTGAGGGTCACATCCACACCTGTGAGGGTCACATCTACATCTGCAAAGGTCACATCTACACCTGTGATGGTCACATCCATACCATTGAGGGTTACATCCACACCCGTGAGGGTTACATCCACACCCATGAGAGTCACCTCTACACCTGCTGGAGTCACTTCTGCACGTGCCATTGTGTCAACTCAGGTAGTTCGTGCTTCAACAGCTCTCCCTCGTTCAACCACCACCACTTCTGTCATGTCATCCAAGAACGCATCCACTACATCGGGTGTCAGATTGTCGCCAACTCCAACAGCGCCTATTCAAGGATAATTGAAGCCTACAGTGTATTCAGTGGATAATTAGACTAACTAGGGTTCAATGGTTTGACTTGCAGTGTGGTGTATGTGCCCATAATATGTGTGTAGAGTCTTAGCTGGCTCTAAGGCAGTGTTGTAGATATTTGTGATATTCTGAATCCGGGTAACAGTGGCTCATAGCTGGACATGAGTACGCATGCCAACCAAAGTCACCAACCAACAGGACGAATAACTTGCACACACAAAATCACACATCGATATACACATTGCGACAAACACTGATTCATCCATACACATTGCGACAAACACTGGTTCATCCATACACATTGCGACAAACACTGGCTCATCCATACACATTGCGACAAACACTGGTTCATCCATACACATTGCGACAAACACTGGCTCATCCATACACATTGCGACAAACACTGGTTCATCCATACACATTGCGACAAACACTGGCTCATCCATACATATTGTGACAAACACTGGTTCATCCATACACATTGTGACAAACACTGGTTCATCCATACACATTGCGACAAACACTGGTTCATCCAGTTCCCGTTTGCTTCAGGCCCATGCGTACTTCACTCAGTGGCCAAAGGGGTGGCAATCTGCCCTCTGAGCCACCTTGTTATAATATTCTATCAATGCTAATGGCTAGAGTGTTCGGTTTTGACTGCTTATTTATTAGTGTGGGGCATCAATTGGAAGGAAAGAAGGAAGGAAGAAAAGGGGAAGAAAAAATAAGCCAGTACATATGTGTTTAATTTCCAGCATGCATGACAAGATACAACCAAATAGCAATAGAAAATTTCAGAATAAAACAAAGTTTATGGTCAAATAGGCTCCCAGCAAAGCAAGTGTGCATGACCGTGCAACTAGGACTTTAATCGTGCCATTTAAACTTCTCCCCAGGCCTAGTGTGTTAGGTATTGATCCAATTGCAGAAGGTTACCTGTTACTGTGCTAAGATTATCTGGTAGAGTTTAAATATTTCCAGAAATTATTTGGGGTGGGCATATGTACATACAAATTACAATATGAATGCCCTTGGTGACATTTCAATTTGATTTTGCAGTTGGATACTTTTAGTGCATTATTCAACACAACTTGTGATACATGGTAAAAGGAGCAACTGTTTATGTGCATCACTAGGTGACCACAATTGCAGTTAGTTATAAATATGCAAGTACTGCAGTACAGGATGATGTTCTACCGAACAGTGTCATACGCATCGTTGCAATCCAGCTCTATTGACTCCATTTTGTCAATTTCCTTCGTCTTCTGATCCATTGAACCGGAATCATTATAATCAGATAGCACAGCGGTAGTATTCCAAAAGGGGGGAGGGAGAGGAGGAGGAGGGAGGTAGTACAGTTGTGACTGCGACTTCCGAGGGATGTAGCAAACGCATAATATGATCGTTGCCACCAACATTCCCATGGAGAAGGAGAGGATAAACGTGACAGCCACGTATGTGCCAACTGTATCGGTGGAAACTGTGGGGGTGTTGACAGAATCACACGAATTCAAACGACAACACATTTACAATGTTGTTGTAGTGATGGAGACGATTTGTATGCAAGGATCATGCACTGCACATCAACAAATGCATGCCCATGTTAACATTAGGCATGGTTTGCATAATACAATTGCAGTTACCTCCGGAGTTAACCACTGAGCAAGTGTGCACAGGTCCTATGGTGAAACAAATGCGAAATTAGGCAAAAGTTCTTTGCAATCACTGATTCAAGAAAAGCCACTGGACTAAATTTTGTAACTTTAACCTTGAGATGCTTCTATTGTGACATTTGCTGGTGTTGAGGGTTTTGGTAGGGAACCTTTTTTATGGGGATGCAAGGGCAGTTATTCAAAGATAAAATTATCCTGCTCATTACTTGGCAATTCTTGGATGGTTGGGGTGGATGATATCCATACAGGCATTGACGATGTATAATTGTAAAACGTCATGGTGGATGCCACAGTGCGCAGTGATAATTGTACTATACATTTAAAAAGTAAGATTGTTCAAATCAAAAGTAGGCAGGCCAGATTAAAACTTTCAAAGATGATTATTTACTACACACATGGATATGCTATCAAGTGGATGGAATATGTTCAGATTTATAATATCTCTGACAAAAAAAAAAAAAAAAAAAAAAAACAAACATTGCCCTGCTGAATTAGTTCCAAGCACTTATTTTACTGCCATCATCCAATACCAATAGACCTAATACCAAATAATATCACCGATGATGTCAGGTTTTGACCAGCACAATTGATGGCCACAACAGAGACATTGTAGAGTGTGCCACTGATCAGTCCTGTGAAGATTCGGGTGTACACTGATGATCCATTATCAGCTATGACCACAGGACTACTACTGTCATTGATACTGACATTGTAACTGGTAGGAGCACCACCAGTAGTGGATGGGGACCAGGTCAATGATAGCTCCTGTGAGCCTACAATGTTACTGGTTATTACAGGACTTCCAGGTGCACCTAAAGGCGATGTTGTAAAAAATATGAACAATGAGACGACAATAGATCATATGATAAACATTTTATACAAGCTCAAAACATACCCGACATCGTGTGCAATCAAATATCCAGTTGTGATAACTTATCAGCTTTTTTTTTTTTAACCAGCAATGCAAACATTGCTCACCTTGAAGTGTAAATGAAGCATTTCCAACCAAGGTGCCTGGGACTCCTGTTGTGAAATCTCTGCACTCCACCACTAGACCACTTATATTTGTTGCCATGGTTACTTTTAGTCTTGAGGTTTGGCATGTAGTGGCACCAGTTGCGAAGTTAGTAGCTGTGATGTATGGACCACAGGTACCAGATGAAGAGCAAGGATATATTTGTGGGAATGCAATGTAGTTATGCCCTGATGGACAGGATGTTTTTAATATCCATCTGGTTTGAGATACAGTTCCAGTGACGACAGAGGTACAGGTTACAACAGTTCCAAGGCAGAGAGGTTTGGAGACATCGACATCACACGACATGGTCTGGGCAAAAGCTGAAACCATAAATCCAATGAGTGACTTTGATTACCTGGTGTTTATTTAATCGTATGATAATGGCACTAGATATAACATTGCGTCAGTTGTAAAGCATTCATTGAAAGCTGCATACATTGCTTTTGCCCATTCAAATGACAGAAGTGAAATATAAGATGACATACCTTGTATTCATTTGCTAGACATACCTGTACTATAGATGGTAAATTGAAAGAATATTACAAAAATGTTGATCATCTGTCAAAAATAAAGAATCTGTTAGTTTTCCATATATAATACAGTTACAAACACATTCTTTTGCACTAGACTGAACATTGGTGTAGCACTATAATTAATATTACTTCATAAGAGACAAGCCCTTATTTAATGGCAGTATACACGAATCAACGTTTAGCGTAAAATGATACGGAAGTCCGCAAGTTGCATATGTGACATTCTACTCAACTGTTGTTGTCGATGTTTTCGGCAGTACACAGAAGCCGCTATAATAACGTTTGCTGTCAGGCTTGTAACGTATTACATCGTGATATATAGAATTATTAGCTAATTGTCGATACTGTGTTTTTTTTTTCCCCATCCACTTTCCAGCTTTCTTGTTACATCAGTAAATCGTCACGCATGCAGTAAGGCACTGCTAATAGTCTTGGGGGCTTGTATCACTCGACTTACCATATTTGTACTTTGTAATCTTGATCGAGGGACCGATAATCTAACTGACATCATTCAGATCTTTATATACGATTTTAATGTGTACAATAGCGAAATAAATTTGCAGGAAGGATACGCAAAAAGGGCACAACAAAGAGCATAAATTATAGTTATTGGATTTGCAACGCAGCGACGCGGGCATATTGCATAGTGACGGCTCGACACCCTTTACAGTTTTCTCCTGTTTCTGGAGGTTCTCGTCGGTGTCTTTTAGTTTGATCATCCAATATCCAACTCAATTCACTTATATACATTGCTTTTTGTGTCCAAATGTAACTTTTTTTTGTTACCACATCAGTGTAAGTTATGACTGACCACGCACTGCAAAATTATGATGCTCGAGAGCTTTAGTAAATGTGGCTGCTGAGCAAAAACATGGGTGCATGTTCGATCCACTCTGCCTATGTTTATCCGATGACGCATGCATGTATCTCGTCCACCTCTTATTAACACAATTAACTATAGAAGGGGGTGGATGACTGCAGAATGAAGACAAGGTCGACATTCGAACCTTTAGTGAGTTATGCGCTGATGTATAGCTTATAGTGACAATAGCGTGAGCGATCTAGGGCCTACATATGTATGCCGACGCTATTTGGCTGTTATCAGTTGCGACTCTTGTTTAATTTAGTCGCACATTTATATACCATCCACAGAATTATTGGTCTCGCCATAGATAGCGCAGTGAGATAGAACACTATCTAGCCTTCGGTAGTATGGTCTTGCTAGCAAAGTTGTGAGCTAATAATATACAAAACCAGCAAAGCCATTTTGTCACAGCAAGAACGTGGCCGTCTGGCGACGCATATTAAAATGGAAAGGTGTTGGTTATCAAATGTAGACGTTATTGTGCACAGATCAGTATCTAGATTGGTGTGTTAAATTTAATGTACACGCACTATACATGTATCTGCGCGTATAGCGTTCGTATGCCGCGTGTCCGCATGTATAGTGCTAATATGGTGCGTGTCACTGTGTGTGTGTGTGTGTGTGTGTGTGTGGTGTGTGGTGTGTGTGTGCGTATTTGTGTGTACATATCGTGTGTGTGTGTGTGTGTGTGTGTGTGTGTGTGCCAATGTGAGCACATGCTAGCTATATATGTAGATGCTATGCAGTATAGAGTATAGACATGTTACTTTGTTGTATCACTACATCTTTTTATTTTGTTTTGGTATTTGCACCTACATCCATCACAGGTGATCATAATTATTATCACCACCATTTTGGCTCAAGGTTTGTTTCCCTGATCAGTTGTTACAGAGTACACGTATAGGCATAGATGTGTAAGGTTGGGGGAATGGGGAGAGGTTGAGAGGTAACGGACTAAAGTTGCTAGGGTCTTTTCTGTGTCTTTCTCATATATGTATGTTGCTCCATGAGTTCACCACGTGTTTTCATTTGAAAATGCATGCATGATCCTATTTGCAACTGGTGACTCTGCCCCCCCCCCCCCCCCCCCCCTCCTTATTAATAAATTTCCAATACCTATGTCCTGTGAATATTTGGATGAATGCCATATGATAGGAGCAATCATACAGTTAAAGGGAGGTCAGATAACACATGAGCACCTGGTCATGCACCCATGAATAAATTGCACCTTTCCTCGAGGACATTATTAATTTTCCTTTTCATGCTACTCTTGTGTAAACATATCCAGGTGATGCCCAGAGCTTCAAATGTGACAATTTTCTCTCCAAACCGCTCTGTCCTGGCACTGTTGCACAGTGTAGCTGCGTGATCACTGTCAGTGCCTCATATATAAGATGGAACTTCACCAATCTGGACGTGTGCCCTAGTAGCGAAAACCTCATCTCTCTGTCACAAGTGTGTGCTGACAATATAACTGGCTCATGTGGTCCATATCTCCATGCAGCCATTATTCCTTCTGGCTCTAACCTTTGCAACACTTCCAACCTCACGATCAAAGCTGATACCAGCCTAGATGGGCTGATCATTGAATGTAGGGATCCCAATACAGCCATTTACCCAGGAGCTTTGGTTGGCAGTGTAAATGTGACCATAGCAGCAGGTGTGAAACGTTGTGTCCTCTTATGCATTGGTTTGCATATTTACATTCCATACTTGATAATAATTTATGTATAAAATACCATGTCATAGACACATTATGATACAATACACATGCTGCCACCACTGTTGAAAAACACCATGATTGCAACATGTACTTACGACAATGCAAATTGATAACAAGCACACTACAACAGTTTATGTACAGTGTAGGCCCACTTTTGGTCAAACATCATGTGATCAGTGTTTAGTATATTGTATGCATTGTGTAGGTAGTCCCAGCCTCACTCACTCGCTTACAATACATGTACAACATAAAATCGATGCACACTTCAGGTGAGCACAAACTTTTTTTTTCTAGCTCCTGGGCCTTTAGAAAAAATCAATGGTAGTGTTGGAGCAGACTGGATAATGGTGAGCTGGACTCCTCCTACCATCGTTCCACTCCAAAACTACACGTACAATGTCAGTTATAGTAATGGCAGCCACACCAGCAGTCCTGTGGTCATAGCTGATAATGGATCATCAGTGTACCACCACAACTTCACTGGTCTGATCAGTGACACACTCTACACTGTCTCAGTGGTGGCCGTCAACTGTGCTGGGTCCAGCAATGTGGAGACACTGTCCAATAGGACACGTAAGTGTTGTACATGTTGATGCAGAATTGGGATGCATGGAATTGAGGTGAGGGGTGGGGGGGGGGGGAGGGGAGAGGGGAGGGAGAGGGGAGGGGGAGGGATGGTGTTATGCACCAGATAAATCTCCATATATGGAAATTGTATGATTATCCACATGTCCTATTTCAGTGTCCACTGGTAAGACAGCTCAATCAGGTATTAGTGAGTTCATTGTATGTACAATTCATTAGCATCAGATGTATGTATAGGAGAGCAGCACTTCTGATCATTAAACTCTGAAGCTATTTAGCCCACTGACATGTCTAGAATGTGTACAACTGATGTACAAGCACGAGGTCTAATGTGCAAGGCTGGCTGCAAAAACGTCTCATATATTGACAGACCCATAAAGAAATGTACTGAGATATGCAGGACCATGCAACTTATGGGTTGTGGAATGAGATCATCACTGGCACTAGAGGCTGAACAAACTGTTTAAAGCCTTTTGTATGCATGATAAGTATAGATCTAAAAACACTGACATCTGTACCGATTTTTGGTGCACGTTGTTAGCAGGTATCGTTCTAGAAGTCTGATATGTCCTAGACTACACATTGCATGGTTCTTACGCACTGAGAATCGGAGTATCTGTCATGGAGTTGTAAGGCTCTGAATCTTTGATTAGCCATACGTTTCAACGTTGGCGTTACATTTCTATTGCGCGTACTTGAAATTTTACAATGTCTGCCCTTTTCGCGGAAACGATCCCATATATTGTGATAATTATTTTAATTATTTTATTATTATTATTATTATTATTTTTTAAGGATGAAAATATTATAATGATATACATACATACATACATACATACATACATACATACATACATACATACATACATACATACATACATACATACATACATACATACATACATACATACATACATACATACATACATACATACATACATACATACATACATGCATGCACGCACGCACGCACGCACGCACGCACGCACGCACGCACGCACGCACGCACGCACGCACGCACGCACGCACGCACGCACGCACGCACGCACGCACGCACGCACGCACGCACGCACGCACGCACACACACACACACACACACACACACACACACACACACACACACACACACACACACACACACACACACACACACACACACACACACACATACATACATTACATACATACATACATACATACATACCCTGACACACTGAGACACACTAGCTATGAAAGTTACGATGATGAAATATCCCCCTCCTGAAGGGAACATCCACATCGTAAGAGGAGGGCTCGGGCATTGGCTCGCACAAAAGTCAAATTAAGGCGGCCGTACAGGCTGCAGACAACCTTGGACTTGGGGGAGTTGGTCCTTGTGGCAAGGTATGATGCGAGCCGTGAAAAAGCTTGCACCGCTTCGCTGCCCCAAGCTCCATATGACTCGGCCACAAGGGGAATACACGTCCACCCCAACTCGGAACACTTTAATAATAAAGACGTAATGTATTTTAGAATGTTGTTTATGTTATGTATGTCAGGGAACGAGTAATTATTGTTATCATTATTCATAATCAGAGATGCAGCAACAAATGATCCTCAAGCTAATGCTACTAAACACACACGCACGTAGAGTCACGAGGGCAGGAGCTCCTTTGCCAGGAGGGGCAATGGACCTGACTAAGTTGATAGTTAGCCTGCCGTAAATGTCTGCCAAGACAGAAGGTTTGGGAGAGGACACTAAGGTAGAATGCCAACCTTGAGAATGTGAGATGAGCCAACTACCGAATGTCTTCTATTGTTTTAAAATATTGGTCATCGTCTTTGCATTTCAACTCATGATCCTCAGGCATTTCAGTTCCTACTACAGACTGTCTGTCACCATTCAAAGGGGCAATGTTGCAGCTATATTAGGCAGCATTGGGCCCCTTGCTGGCTGTAGGCTAATGTTTATTTGTTGTTCTAATTGTTTTGATATTGTTTACTTATTTTGCTATTGTGTTTAAAAATGTGGGATCGTTTCCGCGAAAAGGTACCTAACGCATGCATTAGAAAATTTCCAGTAAATGTAGCGCCTGGGTTGAAATGTATGGCTAATTAAAAATTCAGAGCCTTACAACTCCATGACAGATACTCCAATTCTCAGTGGGTAAGAAGTAATGTGTAGAGGACATTTCAGACTTCTAGAATATATTTTTTTAAATGAAAAAACATGCATTTGGTCCCTTTTCACGAAAACAATTCCATATGTAATTATATAGTTATAGCCAACAAAACTTCTATGGTCAATTTATCTTGGACTTGGTTCGAGCAAACTCATGGGCTATTATGATGTGCTGCATGAGGTGCTTTGGTATTATGAAGTCTATATTTGTTGTCTGTGTTTAGATTCATTGTATTTGGGATCATTGCTGTGAAAAATAACCTAAAACATATACAATAGAAACGCAAAGCTTGCTTTGAAATGTAAAAATGTAAAAATTCAGTGTCTAACAGCTCCAAATAGTAAGAGTTGCTGTGTACTGAGAGGACATTTCAGACTTCTGGAAATTAATTTTAACACCGGGTTTACGTAAGACGCGGGGAAATTTTGGGGAATATAAAACTTTCATAATTCCCTCCTTACGTTTGATTCCCAAGCTAATTACGTTGCCTAACAGACCATCTTATATGCAACCATACTGTAGAGTTGGGACCTAAAAGCTCGTACCGTTGTCGTACACTAAAGTCTCAAACCTATCTCATTAGCGTTTTCGCGGTGGCCCTCGATTTCAAGGTGCACTTTTTCCCTTTATAATTTATTGGCTAATAAAGTGTACCATTAGCATCTCTGGCATAAGAAAAGGCTACACAATAGCTATATGTAAGGACAACGCAGCTGCCTTTCGAGGTGCGGTGTGTTTTACTCACGAATAAACATAATGAATACGATTACCATATTAACAGCTGCCTGGAACATTTTCCGAGGATGGCATCGAAAAAGGAATACATAGAAGTAGAGCATGTTAAGCGTGTAGTTCAGGTGTGTGCCATGATTGCTGTAATTGTAGACAACGCACTCGCGGACGTCCTCGCAAACAGTTGAAATTGCAATTGGCTAGCGCTCCAGCTATGAGCATGGGCATAGTCGCTGAGTCTGTTGCTCCTTGGAGCATTTGTACTGTCCACCCTGCTGCTCCTGCCGCCGCAGATACTGTTTTCCTTTCTCCTGCTATCCTTGCTACTGTTCCTACAGCTGTCCTAGCTACGGCTCCTACAGCTGTCCCTGCTACTGTTTCTACAGCTGTCCCTGCTAATGTTCCTACAGCTGTCCCTGCTCAGCTGTCCCTGCTACTGTTCCTACAGCTGTCCCTGCTACTGTTCCTACAGCTGTCCCTGCTACTGTTCCTACAGCTGTCCCTGCTACTGTTCCTACAGCTGTCCCTGCTACTGTTCCTACAGCTGTCCCTGCTACTGTTCATACAGCTGTCCTGCTACTGTTCCAACTGATGTCCCTGCTTCTGTTCCAACTGATGTCCCTGCTACTGTTCCAACTGATGTCCCATCATGTAATGCTGATTATGGTTGCCGGGATCACATATTCCAAGTACTGAGTCTGTTGGGAATTCAAGCCAATTCTGATATGAATCATCTATACCCAGTGCTAAAGATCGAAAAGTTGCCAGGGTGAAGGAGGATTTAACTGAAGATGGTTTCAGAAGGGTTAAGCCCCTGTTCTGGAAGGGTGTGAAGGGATGGATCAAAGTATTACTCCCTGCATGGAATCTTCCTGATGACAAGGTCTTGAAGAAACTTTTTTCTCTACCAAGTGGCCCATTTGATGACAAAGATGGGGCAGATGCTGAAGGAACAGGTGCCCTTGATGATCACACCCTGGTTACAAAGAATATCGTCCAAGCCATCAAACAGGAGAAATTGTTCCATATCGTTCGTATCTGGCTTTGTTGCTAGTATGTCCACTTCATTCACTAGTGCAGACAGTCCAACATTTGAGTGTAAAGTGGATTGGGCCCTAACTCGTAAGGCCATGCTTCCTGAATTCAGCAGCAAAGTGCGAACTTTTATTGCTCATTGTTGGCAGGAGGGGATAGCTGGTCGTGCCAAAGTTCTGCTGATGCAGTTGTAGTGCGCCTCACAGAGGAGTATTTGGCTGGTAACATACGCCTAGCTGAGCTGCCTGTAGTTGGGCAAGTAAGGACCTCCTACCAGTCCATAGGACAATCAAAGGATGAAGCATCCAAATCTCCAAGAAAGAAGGCAGGCTGCGATAAACCTCAGAGGAAGAAGCAAAAGATATCAAACGCGACCTTTGACTGGAGCAAACCACTGCTCAAATGGTCCAAGCCACAACTTCAGACCTATCTTGCTGAGCACAATCTGCGTACATCTGGAAACAAGCCAGAACTGATTGAACGAGTACAAGCATGCATGAACACAAATCCAAAATGAATGCATCTGTTGAGTTGTAATCTCAGAATGTGTAGTGGCTGCTAAAAGTCTATGAAGTGTTCACGTTCAAATTAGTTTTCAGATATCTAAATATGTGTATTCACATATTATAGCCATGCTCCTCTATCAAGCCAACACGTTTGAGCTGGGGGTGGGGGGACAATTGAAATAAAAGTCCACAGGGAAAAGAAAAAACAACCCCTGCTCGCACTCCAATAAGAGTTGGTGGGGTTTGTGTGTTCCTACATTGACTTAAGCTCTAGCAACCATTACTATTACATGCATATGCATCCCCAATACCAATCAACCAACACCAATCAAATTTTTGAATTGTGCATAACTCTCACCCCTGCCAACACATTATCTAGCCATTGGCTTGATACACTCTGATATACATGTGTTTATTTTCTGTACTGTACATCAAACGGCATGCAGTATTAAGTACATCCGCGTGTGACGTGTGGGCATAGCCTAATTAGTGATTTAACGTAAATCGATTTCTTTACAAAATCAGCCAAACGAAAAGGCAGAGAGGTACAGAAAGAGTTTCAAATGCATTTTATTTACAAATACCATCAATAGTATATTGCGAATGTGTAAGATCGATCTGGGATTGCTTAAAAAAAAAGTGCACCTACCGTGGCCAGTTTGCTAGGTTGTCCGACATTACGGGCCTTTTTTGACCAAGGCAATTGTCCCCAAGACAGTCTTAAATATGCAGTGACTATCTAAATGCTTAATATAGTAGATGGCTGCATTAGAAGATAGCAATTCCACTCGGAGGGAATTTTTCATTTTTTGAATATCCCCAAAATAATCAAGATTTCCCCGCGTCTTACGTAAACCCGGTGTTAAAATATTGAAATAGCAGATGCTATGTCTCTTTTTGCTACAACAATCTATTTTGTATTATAATATAAAACTAGTATAATTATAATGTCAGATTTTGTTTTAAAAATTGCACAATTAAAAAGTAATAACAATGATAATCATAATAATAATGTTAATTCTTTGCTGCTCTACAGATAGTGCTATCAGTCCTGGTGAAATTGCGGGTATTGCTGTGGCTGCTATTGTTGTTCCTGCTGTTATTATTGGCCTTATTATTATTATACGCTGCAAGTACAAGGAGAGAAGTGCGTAACCTAATAGTTAAATATTTTGACTACTGGGTTTTGAATTAATACCTCATTTACTACAGGTATTTGTTCCGACGGTGCTGATGAAGGTATGTACATATATGCAGGTGCATGGATTAGTTCACTGTCACCTTTGCTTTTTACCCAACAGGTAAAAAGGAACAGTAAATTTGGTTTTATGTATATTCAAGAGGCTTGTTCAAGCATTTCGTTTCTTGGGATTCTGCCTGAACATGTTTTGTGCTGAAATAGTGCTGAGTGTGTATAAGTGTAGCTTCACTGGCAATTATATATATGTATAATGGATTAAAGTTTGATTAGGAGTAGCCTGGGTGACTGGGCTGGTATGAACATATTCAAAAAAAGGATTTGAGTGATGGGATACCCCCCTCTTTGACCCCATGTATGCACACCTAAGTTTTAAGACAAGCTCAATTCAAGCTCTACAACAATCGCCAGAAATGTGTTTCATGCCTCGTTCTTCACCACCACCCCAATTTATTTCGTTATATTGCTAATTAACTTGATTGTGGACACCGTATATTATGTGATCACTTAAATTAGTCCCCAGTCTTGAACGATAACTGCCATTTGAAAGGTAAGCCAATATTTTTGGCCGAAGATTTCCGGAACTTGCGTGAGTGAAATGCATTGTACAGAGCAACAGTATTTTACTGCGTGGCTTATTTTCTTGTGTGCACTTGTGTAAGCGTGAGCAGAGGGAGAGGGCCGAAGTCAAGGGGAGAGATAGCTTATACAACGAGATGGAAATGCATTGTCATGGTTTCGTTGTGGTACCATGAAACCATTACTGAAGTTATATAAATAATACGAGCCTCTACCAGAGACTAAACTTGATTTACTTGACTCACGTTGGAATTAATGCCTGAATAATGCTTTTGCTCTGTGCGTGTGCAGCACGAGAGCTTGCACACCAGAATATAGTCTAACCTCTGTCAGTAATTTAAGACAATACAGCGCAATAGTATTAGTGCATAGGTACGTGTATACTGTATCCGTCAATAAAGGTTCCCCTTGCTCGCTCCCTTCATCCAATGCGCGGAAATATTATAGACTGTGGCTGTTTAGCCAGATTAAAGGTAACACGAGCTGTTTTTGTGGTCAAAGAAGGTTGCTGGCCAAACACAATTATGTGTGAAGTCTGCCAGGGCTACGCGCCGGTTTGTGGTTAATCGACACATTCTTGCAACTGTGTCCTGTTGGGTCACTGATTGTTTAGCCAACAAAATAATAATGAATTACAAGTTATGTTGGAACTCAATTAACTGATTACCAGCCGTAAGCGTCTAAAGACGCGCAATCATTACGTTCCGTGGCAGCCGTAAGCGTCTAAAGACGCGGCCGGATATGTCGGACAAAAGTTTTATTTTAAGTGAGCAGGTTGTGCACAGATACGAAATACTGTGTCAGAATGTACTCTACGATGATATTGGAATACAGTAAGGTTCTGATCTGGTACCATTGTAGTCCTAACTTACGCCGTACGATACTGCTTTTGTAGGGGTAGTGTCTATGAAGACGTGGCTGGATTCCGGCCCGATATGGCCAACAAGAACGTTGTAATATGCCACTGTGCATGAGGTCGTGTGAAAATGTACTCTAAGATGTGTTTAGAATACACTATGGTTTAGATAAGACGTCATTATAGTTTAAAATTACGCAGTACGATATAGCTAAATGTAAGGAAGGCGGGCCCATGCAGTTGGTAGGAAGTGAGTGCATCGGTGCAGCTGTAGATCCTCCGATAATAACCACACGCAAGTTATCTCACGCCACACAAAGTAAACAAATGACGACCAAGCGGCGATGCTTTAGCATTGATGATGTTATTGGACTCCTGGATGGTGATGATGAGGAAGTAATGGCAAGTGATAGCGACGAGGATTACGAGGACCTGATGACTGAAGAATCAGAGGATGAAGCAGAGGCCAATGATTTGGATAATGAGGTGAACAACACTGCAGCTGCTGGGCCTTGTATTCATGGCCTAGATGCAAATGAAATCGTGTCAGCCTTGGATGCATCTGCAGAAGGATACACAAATCAAGACAGAACTGGAGACTTACAGGGAGATGCTGAAGACCCTCAACCATCAATACGAAGAGCAAAACGTGGAAGAAAGAAGTGCACAGAAACACACTCACAAATGAAGTCAAGCTCGACCTTTCAGGCCAGATCCACAGAAGCATTCCAAAACACAGTAGAGCCTACATGTAACCATCTGGATGGGGATCTACAGGGAGATGAAGAAAATACTTCTGAACCTCCACCACATACAAAAAAACAAAAACGTGGGGGTAAAAAGGGCAATGATACACTCCAACAAAAGAAGTGGAGCACAACTTTTGAGCCCATAACCATAAAACCTTTCGAAGATACAGTAGGGCCAACATTTTTGGTTAGTTCAAGTCCAGCTGAAGTTCTTAGTTTTCTATTTGTGAATGAATTAGTGGAGACCATTGTAGATGAAACAAACATGTATGCTGAGAGGATGATGGAGCCAGCAAAGTTTGCAAAATGGAAGCAAGTAGATATGCAAGAAATAAAAGCGTACCTTGGGTTCAATATGTTGATGGGTCTGGTTCAGATGCCTGAAGTAGAAGACTACTGGAAAACAGATCCTCATTTTTACTACGCACCTATAGCAACCAGGATCTCCAGAACTCGGTTCAAAGAAATAACACGTTATTTGCACTTTACTGACAACACATCGTTGGTACCTAGGGGTCAAAGAGGACACGATAAATTAGGGAAAGTCCGACCTGTTATTACCGCAGTCAGTTCAGCTCTTCTCTCCAGCTATAATATGGGAAAGGAATGTGTTGTTGATGAAGCCATGATTGCCTTCCAGGGAAGGTGGTGCCTAAAGCAGTACCTACCAAAAAAACCAATCAAGCGTGGGATAAAAGCCTGGTGCTTAGCTGACAGCTCAAACGGATACATTCAAAAATTTGAGGTGTATACAGGAAGGAATGACACAGGAGAGCAGGAAAATGGTTTGGGTACACGGGTGGTTATTTCACTTACACAACACCTTCAAGGAAAACACCATCATGTCTTTTGCGATAACTTTTTCACGTCAGCACACCTCCTGGAACAACTTCTTGCAAATGGAATATATGCAAATGGCACCATAAGGCAAAATAGTAAAGGCTTTCCAGAAGAATTAAAAATTCCTGCAAGACAAAAAAAGAAGCCAATGGAAAGGATTGGTCTTGGAAACAGGTGGGTGTTCAAATACATGTGTATTCGTTGCACTTACGTCGTTCATGAAATGCCTACAGGGGTGACATGGCTGTCTTTCAGAAAGGTGCATTAGTTGCTACAGCGTGGATGGACAACAAAATGGTTACAGTTATGTCAACTAACTGTGAGGCTGGAAAGGTAAGTTCCACAACAAGGAAATTAAAAAATGGACAACGACAAGAATTTCCCTGCCCTGAAGCCATTGTGTCATACTCAACACATATGCACGGTGTTGATCATAATGATCAAATTCGCCAGTACTATTCAGTACGAACAAAGTCCAGAAAATGCTATCGCTACATATTCTGGTTTCTATTTGAACTAACAGTAGCAAATGCCTTCATAATATATCGGCAAAACTACAAACCAGATGAGTGTGTACGCACCTTTCGACTCACCCTTGCTGAAGAGCTCATTGGAACATATTGCAGTAGAAAGAGAGCAGGAAGACCCCCAAGAGATCATCAATCCTTGAGTATAAGAGAGCAACATTTCCCTAAGAAAATAAAAACAGAAAAAAAGAAAAACATAAAACGATGTTATTACTGTTCTGTAAAAGGTAAGAGAAAGGAAACAACGTGGCACTGCCAAGAGTGCAATCTTCCATTCTGTCACACAGGGGAAGATGATGGCACTGACTGCTTTGAACAGTACCATAAAAAACATTAGAAACTGTAATCAAAACAGAACGAAGACATACATAATGTTCATTTACATGTATTGTATTGGCACTGAACTGGAGAGTGGATTGTGTACACGAAGGATCTGAGGAGGCAGTGAGAACAGTATGTACCTGAATTACCAGGGTGAAGTTTTTATGGGGGATAGAGTAGATCTTAGTAGATGTGCACAGAAAGAGGTGACAGAATACATACACCTCCCTACACTCCCCTCACACTCCCACCTTACACTCACCTCGTACACCCACCCTACACTCCCCTCATACACCCACCCTACACTCCCCTATACACCCACACTAAACTCCCCTCGTACACCCACCTACACTCACCAGTAGATGTGGCAGTACTCACAGGGACCTGGGGAGGAGACAGTCAGGGCACTGGCCAGGAGATGTGGCAGTACTCACAGGGACCTGGGGAGGAGACAGTCAGGGCACTGGCCCGGAGATGTGGCAGTATGTACAGGAACCTGAAGAGGAGACAGTCAGGACACTGGCCAGGAGAAGTGGCAGTATGTACAGGAACCTGAAGAGGAGACAGTCAGGGCACTGGCCAGGAGATGTGGCAGTACTCACAGGGACCTGGGGAGGAGACAGTCAGGACACTGGCCAGGAAATGTGGCAGTACTCACAGGGACCTGGGGAGGAGACAGTCAGGGCACTGGCCCGGAGATGTGGCAGTATGTACAGGAACCTGAAGAGGAGACAGTCAGGGCACTGGCCAGGAGATGTGGCAGTATGTACAGGGACCTGGGGAGGAGACAGTCAGGGCACTGGCCAGGAGATGTGGCAGTACTCACAGGGACTTGGGGAGGAGACAGTCAGGACACTGGCCAGGAGATGTGGCAGTATGGACAGGGACCTGGGGAGGAGACAGTCAGGGCACTGGCCAGGAGATGTGGCAGTATGCACAAGGACCTGGGGAGGAGACAGTCAGGGCACTGGCCAGGAGATGTGGCAGTACTCACAGGGACCTGGGGAGGAGACAGTCAGGGCCCTGGCCAGTAAATGTGACAGTACTCAGTGACCTGGGGAGGAGACAGTCAGGGCACTGGCCAGGGGATGTGACAGGACTCACAGGGACCTCGGGAGGAGACAGTCAGACAGGCAAGAATTGTGAGAGCTAGGAAGTTGCAACAAACCAGTGGTCCAAAAGGGTCTTATAAAGGGCATCCAATTGGTGCCGCGAGTGAAACAAGGGTCAACAATACTAAGTACAAGTCGAGCGCTAATTAGAATAAACACATGTATGAACTACGATGAGTTTTATAGTACGGAACATATTGCAGCGGTACCTATATATAATTCTGAAGCTAAAAGGATGTCTTACAAGTATACGCCGCTCAAACACCTAACTACGTTAGTGACTTCTCATCGCCTCGTACGGTACTATCGTAACACTACCGTATGGGTAGCACAATACAAAATCAGAAAATATTACAACGATCTAACGAAAATACGATAGAAAATGGAATACTGAACAAGAAAATATCAACTTCCCCATACAAATCTCCTTCCGTTGAACCGCTGCGTACAGTTAACTGACAGGCGTCAAATTTGAAAAACGTACGAAATTAATTCGGCCGGAAGCGGTTAAACGTAATAATCAATTTGGCTGGTAATCAGTTAAAGTTGGACGTTAGATGTTTTATTTCTTGCATATATCATATGGGACAGTTTCCGCGAAAATGTCCTATGGTTTATAACATTATAACTATAAAAATGCTCTGCGCGTGAATCGTCGTAGCGTCCGAACGGTTAATGCTGTCGACTTCCTATTTTCACCACATGATGCCACACCATCTCTTTATGGATAAATCGAATATTTTGTCTCTTAGCTTCACTCCCTGAGGAAAATACAAGAGATCTTACCTCCAGGGGTTCGAAACACGAGTATTTCCCTGCAGGAGTGTCGGCATTGCCTCAAATTCGGTTTCCAGTTAGAGAAGCTCTTGAGGTACTTAAGTATCCTTTTCGTTATAATTTTTACTTCAACAGGTGATAAGATATTTGCTTTCTAAGTTAAAGCACATTTCCCGCTAGTTTCGCGGGTCGGGTCTAATACATATAAGACCCGACCCGCGAAACTAATCGACACATTCTTGCAACTGTGTCCTGTTGGGTTCACTGATTGTTTAGCCAACAGAATAACAAGTTATGTTGGAACTCAATTAAAGTTGGACGTTAGATGTTTTATTTCTTGCATATATTATATTATCTGATATTACATTATTATCTAATAGAGCTACTCCAACACTCTGATAAATTGACAGCTAACAGTAATAATTATAATTATTGCCCAATTATGGTTTTTCCATTTCTTGTGTTTGGCATAATTTTTATGCTTTATACTATTGGTAAGTGTGTTTGTGTGTGTGTGTGTGTGTGTGTGTGTGTGTGTGTGTGTGTGTGTGTGTGTGTGTGTGTGTGTATTTGTGTGTGTGTTTGTGTGTGTGTTTGTGTGTGTGTGTTTGTATGTGTGTTTGTATGTGTGTTTGTGTGTGTGTGTGTGTGTGTGTGTGTGTGTGTGTGTGTGTGTGTGTGTGTGTGTGTGTGTGTGTGTGTGTGTGTGTGTGTGTGTGATCTGTGCGGAATGCATAATATCTGCCCTCTTACTATTTACAGACATAACTATGGCATGGCTTTGGATGTGCTGTCAACCATGCCAGGTTTGCTGGGCGAAATGTAGAGATAAGCAGAAGAAAAAATATCCTCATGTTGAGTACAATGTCCTAAAGGAAGCTCCACTAGCAACAATACAAAAACTGAACCAAGTAGTTCAGATGCAGGAAACAGCGAATGTCTATTTGCCTCACTTGGTTCCAAAGGTCTCACGTTTTACTGGACAGCCCTCTGCTACAGTAGACAGTGGAGAGACAAGTGTGCAGTTCTCTCTGTACTATGATATACAAAGGTGCACATTAGATGTGCAACTAATTGAGGTGTCCAATCTTCCAGATATTGGGGGGAAATGCAGCTCCAAGGTGTATGTCCTCCTATCTTCACTCAAGCTGGAAAGATGGATAGAGTCCATGGTTGCCAGTAATTCTCAAAGCCCAGCTTTTAACCAGACCTTAGAGTTTCATGGTGTACTGCTTAGCGAGCTGAAGGATATGTTGATTGCCTTTCAAATCCATCATTATTCTGCTAATCACTCAAATAATGTTTTTGGTGTGGCAAAAATGCTTCTGAAGGATGCAGATATCTACGGTGCATGCACAACACTGGGGATTACTTTGGGACAAAAGCTCAAACAGGTCAGTGAAGAAACTACACCCTCAGGTGGATTTCAAATTGTCACAAGCTTTGCACATGTTTTCATATAATACTAAATAGGAATTTGCATTTCCTGAACATTAGATTGGCATGCGTACTTGTTTTCCACTTAAGCTGCATTTAAGATAATATATACTCCTTTGGGAGGTGGAAATAGATACATACATATTTTCTGATTTCCAGATAGAGTTCGAGGGTAAATGTATTGATGTGAGATGATTAATCAACCATATAAATCAACCACAGAGCATCGTTGCTCTATGTTCTTCAAAAGCTGCATTGTGATTGACACAATTTCAAAACGTACTGTCTTATTAAAAGGCGCAATCACTTAAAGATTGATATGTCTAAAGAACTGTACTACAAGTAACTATATTCATGGTGGTATATGCATGGTGGTATATGCATGGTGGTCATGGTGGTATGTGCATGGTGGTATATGCATGGTGGTATATGCATGGTGGTATGTGCATGGTGGTAGTGCATGGTGGTATATGCATGGTGGTATATGCATGGTGGTATGTGCATGGTGGTAGTGCATGGTGGTATATGCATGGTGGTATGTGCATGGTGGTATGTGCATGGTGGTGGATAATTTGGTATGTGCATGGTGGTATGTGCATGGTGGTATGTGCATGGTGGTGGATAATTTGTTTGCGATTAGTAAATTCAGAATATGCTAATAAAGCATACATGTAACAATTCAGAAAGTTTTCTGTTGTTTGCTTGCAGCACTCAACTTGATTGGACCATCCCTTTACTTTCATTCGAAAAATAAAATTCATTTTCTCTAGGATCCATGTAAAAACAAGGGCGATATCCTTCTTGTAATTACATACAAAGAAAATCACATCCTTGAGGGCTCTATAATGAAAGCAACAAACCTCTCTCGCTACTCCTTACCAGGTCAGTTATGAAATGTTGCTTCATCAGTGTGGTAGCAGGAACCAAGACTAAAGTCTTGCACTTTATCTTATTTCCCATTTATGTTTGTGCACTGAATATTGCTAGTTATCTTGGCTGCATGAACAGTGAGAGAGGAAAGGAGGGGGATAGAGAATGAGAAGGAGGGGGGGGGGGAGGGAGAAGAAATAGAATGTGGGGGAGGAAGGTTGAGAGAAGGAAAGAACTGATATGAAGGAAGGAGGAGAGGGAAGCAGGAGGGAAGTGGAGGTGATGAAATGAGGGGAAGAGGACCTCATGCAAGGATTTTTATGCATTCCACACAACACTCCGCAGATCCCTATGTTCAGATAGACATGCTCTGCAAAAATCAACATCAGAGTGGATGGAAATCGTCAGTGAAGAATAGAACAATGACTCCGGTCTACAATGAACCTTTCCAGTTTGACACATCCGGAACTGACATAAACGATGTAAGCCTCAGAATCACTGTTTACGACTACCACAAGATCAGAAGTAGTACAGTCATTGGAAGGGTGGTGCTTGGCCACGCCTCTCACATTGAAAGCGGAAGGGATCACTGGGCACATTTAGTACAACGATCTGGACAGCCAGTCAGTTACTGGCATACACTAACCTCCGACCTGACCATGTAGCAATTCTTCTCTAATTAAGTACATCTACTAGCCAGTGCAGTATATTTAGTACCTAGCAGTGCCTGTTGTATTAGTTTGTATCGGTTGTATGATTCATTGAATTGTATTGGAATCTTGTGTAGTTGTATGACATGCAGATGTAATAGGTGATAAAGTGTGTGCAACATGTTGACTTTATATTCATCGTGTAGGATTTTATATGGTACGTCTATCTTCATGGGGAGGGTAGCAACTAATTTTTATAAGCTTGTGGCTGAACTACTAAGAGAAATATTCTTACAGCATACTCATGGCTGGCTAAGATACTAACTAGCCTTTGCCATCCTGGGGTTTGCTGTAATGTGTCTATGGTCTCTTCCATTACCCTGTCAGGGTTATCACAGAATATATATGCATTTCCACTTGAACAAAGCCATTTGAACAGGCTAGAGCTATAGCCTGTTTGAAGGGCTGTGCTCAAGTGGAAATGCAAGATTGCCTGAGTGACAACGGCCTCAGAACTACACCACCCACAATAATCTCAAGCAGTTTGGTAACTCTGTTCACCACTGCTTCCTCTGAGTATTTTGACATTAACACCACTCAGGAGTCCTGGCTCCACTCACAGCTAATTAATCCCAAGTAGAGAGGAGGAGGCTTACCACGTGTAAGTGAGGAGGTCCATATTGATATTGCCATCTATATGGGGCGTGTCGTTGTTCTTCTCTATCTGATTGCCCCAAAGCTGGGAGCAGTTTGGGCACCGATAGGATTAAAACTGTACTAAACTACTGAATTGGAAGGTACTAACGGATGTTGTTTTAAGTACCAAAAGAAATAATTATCATCAACTTCGGGCTTCACCTGCTTAGTGTACACAACATTCCGCTCATAACTTAGAACTAAAGTACGCGGAAACGACAGACTAGTACTGTTGAGAAGATACTGACGAGTTGGGCTCTAAGACGTGGCTAGTGGATAGTTCAGGTAGTCAATAAGATACGCTACAACGAAATAATGTGTGAATAATTTTGTAACATGTTTGATGGCGCCGTAGTGCGCGCCCGCGTTTAATAATGTGTGTGTGTTTGTGTGTGTGCGTGTGTGTGTGTGTGTGTGTGTGTGTGTGTGTGGTGTTTCTGTGTGTGTGTGTGTGTGTGTGTGTGTGTGTGTGTGTGTGTGTGTGTGTGTGTGCGTACGTGCGTGCGTGCGTGTATGTATGTGTGGGTGGGGGTGGGATGGGAGTGTCATCCCGTGTGAATAGCCAGCCCTAACTCGTTCAATGATGGTTTCCGATGTGGTCAGGCCATAATTCTATATTGTAGCCACCTGCCAAACAATTCTGACCACTGAGCGCTTTGGTCAGGGTTAGACTGTAACGCTAAAATCAAGTGCTTCATTATACTGTTGACTTTAGCGCGGTATAGGAGCCGGGTCCAGGTGTTTGGGGCATACAAAGAATTATATTGGACACATCTTACTTGGCAAATCGAACACCGCTGTACTGAGTTGGGTTTGATCTGTTATCTATACATTTTTTTCCCCTATAGTTTGGTATGTGTGCGTGTGATGCCATATGGGCTGACACCATAGATGTTGCGGCATGTGGCGCCTAGATGTTACGGCGAAGAGGATGCCTTAGGCTGTGAATATTTGTGTCGTAGATGAAACATTTTAATGCCCCACTTGACTAGAGGCTGTGTTTTGTTATGCAGACAATGAATTGCTTCAAATCATGCTGCCAACGTTCCTGCTGCAGACTCAAGGCAAAAAGTTTCCCTAAATTATACGATTCATTTGCAGATTCCTCACGATGCATGTCGCCAATTTGTTCAGAAATGATAACAAAGCCATACTACCAGCAGCCAATGGAGGAGGAGGATTGTCCAGCCCAATTTCAATCTACCTTTCAATCGTCAGCACCAAATGCGGATTCGACGCGCAGAAACCGGTCAGCAGATGGTGGATCGCACTCCAGCATTCACAGATCACATCCCTCGTTGAATATATCTTTGCATCATGACGTACAGAGGTGTAGTCTGGCTGTAGGACTGCTCACAATAAGTGGACTATCCGTGAAGAATGGACAAGGCATTTTTCTTATCACAACGCTTCTTCCCCTGAAGGAACAGATCAGATCAGAGGTCATTCCTGGCACTGTCCAATTTGCGATTAACCAAACGCTAGAACTGCCTTACGAGAGAGTGCACAATCAGACACTAGACATTTCTGTCTTCAGTGCTACAGATGCAGACCTCCTAGGAAAGGTTTCTGTGGTCTTGGAACAGTTGGGTAATGCTGGCAACTCTCTAACTGTTCACACACTTGATTTATCACAGAGGGACAAGGCACAGGTGAGTTTATGCTGCATTATACAGTAGGCTTAGATCATATCATGCATGCATGCAACTGATGGTTGGTAATTTAAAAGGTACATAGTTGCCAGTTAACTGTAATGCACGACTGACTCCAGAAATTTACATTGTCCTATGCATTAAAAAAATGAAAATTAAAAACTCTCCCGAAACATGTTTGAAACGTGTGGATATTGGATAAATCGATAAGTACAAAATGATCAGTGTAGTATATATAAATTATTTGCATTTTTGTTTCTTTGTATTTATGTGTCAGCCTGCTATCTAATATTTTGCCATGCAGTTCCTACTGCATTGTGCACCTTTATGCATGGCTGTAAATGCTTTGCATACAACTATCACCTCTATTCACACAAGAAAGGCTACCTAACAGCTGAAAATGTACCCCAATTTCATCATTGTAACTACTAGTATTATTCAGTTGCACTTAATAATAAGAGGGAATGTCTCTCTAGTTGGATAGCCAATTAATCTCTTTCACTGCATCATCCTTCTGCCACCACTGCTGTTACATCATAGCTAGATAAATTCTATTCAGCAGTAATGGTTAGTGTCATTTTTGTAATGGTACTCATAACTTAAACCATGATGGACATTACAATTACAAATATGGTATCCATGCACCATAAGATATGAGACTGCTTATGTACCCAGACTGAATTTGATGAGAGAGGAGAGTTAATGCTCTCTCTGTGCTATAATGAACGGAAGGCAAGCGTACAGGGCATTGTGCTGAAAGCCAAAAACCTTCCAACTAGAGCCTCCTCAACCATGCCAGGTAGGTCAGATTAAGTGCACTGAAATGCATTGTTACTTTTTAAATGCAACTGCACAGACAAGTGATTGTGTACTCTTCTAAGGCCTTCAAAAAACAATGTCTATCTTGCAAGTGTGTAAAACTCTCCCGAAACATGTTTGAAACGTGTGGATATTGGATAAATCGATAAGTACAAAATGATCAGTGTAGTACATATAAATTATTTGCATTTTTGTTTCTTTGTATTTATGTGTCAGCCTGCTATCTAATATTTTGCCATGCAGTTCCTACTGCATTGTGCACCTTTATGCATGGCTGTAAATGCTTTGCATACAACCATGTACTTCCTCCTTTGTTACACATTCTCTCTCCAATTCTTCTTGTTCTAAAACTGTGTTTCTGCACTAAAACTTATCCTATTTCTCATACATGACACTTGCACACTTGCACACTTGCACACAGACCCATATGTTAAAATCACCTTAAACTTTAAAGGAATCACTAGAAACAAGTGGAGATCAACATGCAAATCCAGAACTGTCTCTCCGGTTTATAATGAGTCATTTTGCTTAGACCTCAGTGGTATGGATCTGGAACACACCTTTCTTCAAGTTGATATTGTTGATCGTAATCGACTGTTGCGCAATTATTTCATTGGACGCATTACAGTTGGCTGCTCTGCACCAAGTGAAATGGGTAGAAGGCACTGGGAAGTCATGAGGACACACCAGGGGGAAGCTATTAGCTACTGGCATAGCCTTGTTGCAAAATAATTATTTTCCATTTCATTGTTTTTGTCAATTGAACTGTGTTTGTAAGAAATGCATATTATCATGTGATTTTTTATGACATTGACTCTGTTTTATTTGGCAAATCAGTTGCATCGCTCCGTTAATAATGTAATGCCTGAAGTCTTCTTACTGCAAATAGCAGTGCTTCACATTGTTGCCACATTTCAAATCATTTCAGCTTTACATGAAAAAGGAACTAATTGTCAGCCATACAAGAAGCTGAACTTTAAAATAGTATAATATTTCATCATGCTAAGATATATATATATGCCAGAGTCTAGTATAAATCATCACCACAATAAGCAGCAGGGCTGGTTTGTGACAGGAAGGCTATATGAATTGGAATGAACCAGAGGCAAACTCAGTTGTGTTACATTGCATGTCTGTCTGAATGACCACTAAATGTTTGGAGTGTATGGTGACTGATTAAATTAAGCCAACATTGTACTGTCAACAGTTGCGTCTACGATTGAAAATAGTTTTCTGTTATACCTACTGTTGAAGATAGTTCCATGTTGTGTTGAGACTTTAATCAGATGTATGCTCCAAATTTTAGAGGATTTCTACTTTTGTAACATTTGCTGCAGTGGATTGTAAAGAAAATGCTTGGTATTGAACATGCACTCAAAATTACATAGAAATGTGTGCATGTTGTGTGTGTGTGTGTGCGTGTGTGTGTGTGTGTGTGTGTGGGTGGGTGGGTGGGTGCATGTGGGTTTGGGTTTGGGTTTGGGTTTGGGTTTGGGTTTGGGTTTGGGTTTGGGTTTGGGTTTGGTATGGGTATGGGTGTGGGTGTGGGTGTGGGTGTGGGTGTGGATGTGGTTGTGGTTGTGGGTGTGGGTGTGGATGTGGTTGTGGGTGTGGGTGTGGGTGTGGGTGTGGGTGTGAGTGTGGGTGTGGGTGTGGGTGTGGGTTCAGGTGTAGGTGCAAGTGCAGGATGGGTGTGGGTGTGGGTGTGGGTTGTGTTGTGTCTACAGCTCCTTGCAAACACTTTGTAACCTTGGAAGTCAGCTTTTGTGGCACTATATAATGCAGTTTTAACTTAGGTGACACCATGACTACCACAGAGCTGATGTCAGTGTTCATTATTAAACATCCATTATTCTTGTTTTTTTATTCAGTACTTTGAAACTCGGAAATTTTTGCTATTGAAATATTTTCGTAGAGTAACAAAATCAACTTTCACGTATTCGTCTTTGAGTAATATTAAAACTGGCAATATATGTATGTTAATTTGTCTTTAGCCGAATTCAAAGTAGTGTATCACAGGTATTAAATTTCATTCTTGTTAACATTCAGTTATTCAAATAGTAAAAGGAGGTTCAACTATGTAATTATAGATTCCTCTCCCACCTAATCTTTTTGGGTAAATAACAAAGAGAAAAATTAGTTCCATGCTGCTATATGTTGCAATTTTTGATCCAGAAGTGTGATGTGTGCCCACCGGCATAGTTGACTGAAATGTTCAAGCAGGCCATACAGATTGAGGTGTCTTCTCAGATAATCAGGGTGCATTTGCCAAATACCTGTGAATAACTGCATGACACCCTTTCAGTGTTGCTACTCACAATTTCTATACATCCATCTATGCGCTGCCTTGTCTTTCAGAACTGTGAGACTTCCTCACTTTTTAAAAACCTTTCTCAATCCGATCAAGTTTGAAGATGCACTTAAAATAGTGTTTTAATATTATTATTTTTAAATACTATGTCTATGGCCACTCCATTTATTCCCCCCCCCCCCCAGCTAAAGTCTTCGTTGTGTAGATAAACTGATATATGTGACCTTTCTGTTATAGTAAATATGATATTCACATTTACTATAGCGAAAATGTCACATTGCTATTATTTACATACACATTTATACTATGCTTGACAAATAATATTTTCGCCTAAAGTATTTATTCATTTTGGGTGTGGTTTCCTTTATGGATCACGTGAAGTGTTGAGATCTTGCAGCAAACAGCTATCTAAATTTAAAGTGCCAGCATCACTTTATATTGCTTTTTTTTTTGGAGCTCGTCTTGGTACGCTCCGTGTATGGCCATAGATGCCAGGTGCGGATTACCTGGACGCGGGGTTGGTTAGGGAATGTTATAATTTACTTTGTTTTTCCTCCGGCGCTTGTGTTCAACCGTCCGTGCAACAATGCGGTGTATGGTGGAACATACCGACCGTGTAGCATATATGGGTGGGGAGTAATCGCCTGGTTCCGGTCCAGGAGTGCGGTAATTTATGCGTGATTGGTTTTGTACCTTAAGACGTACACTAAACCTAATAAAAGGATACTACACATCAATTAAGACACGCTGTTCGCGCACCTGTAAAATGCTTCACCTTGTACTCCCAGTGTCCCGAAGCGGAGGTGATGCCTCAAGCGATCAGTTACCATTCTATCTGAGTTTCCCAAGCATGAGGGAAGCAGTTACTTGGCGTGCATGGGACCAGAATCGCCTGTCAAAGCCGCGCGATGTCCTGGCCGCGGATAATGATCGTGCGGACTAGGAACGAATGAGGGAATGGTTCTGCCAGACCGATATTACCGACATTGCCTACCGACGATGCATGGAATAGCCTTTCTTGTAGTGCAGAGGTTTTGTAACAATGTCAAAACATCGCACTATTAACGGTTTTTGTCTTGCGTATTCGAGTTAATGTGGTACTATGATAGTATGTAGACAATAATAGAGGAAGTTAATTAAGAAATGTGCAATAATGCATCGATTAACGTCGTGCTACAAGCGTAGTCTCGGGTCGGGCTCCCAGATCATCGGCAAGACGCCACCGCTACTACTACGGGACTCCCTTTCGTCAGGGCTTCAAGAGTTTCTCAAGCAGGCTGCAACAGGTGAGTCGCGTGGGATCCACGAAGTGCCACGGCATTCGACAAGCCAGTCGCAAACGGTGGACCGTACCGTTGGTCCCGCTGGCAAATCGGATTTGCCTCAGCTCGAATTTTCCCTGTGCTATGACGCTCAGCGAGGAGTTCTGCAAGTGCACCTCTTGCTAATTAGTGGCCTAGTGTCACCCAAGTGCCGTGTCAAGGCGATACTAGGGGATAAGATGTACACATCGGAAATAGCCGCTCAAGTTTGCGAAAATACGCTTGTGTTCGATGAGGTGTTGGAGTTTTCTCAGATATACCTTTTGGAAGTCACCAGGTTTACTCTCTATCTCCAAATTTACACGTATAATGCATCATACGTGCCTTTGTTTATCGGGTCGGTGCTGCTGCCATTGGAAAATGTGGATATATACGGTGGTTCTTGCTTTGCGAGAACAATCGACAAGAACTGCAAGCAAATCATGGAGATAAGTATACTATGACAGAGAGTAATATTGTGCTTGTGCATAATTGCTAACTGCGGGGACTCAGGGTGCATGGTGCATTGGTATGTATCTTCAGAGATAATTATCTCTACAAGCCTCGATAGAGTTATATATGGGCTGTATGCTGTATACTGAGAGGCGTGAGATTTTACACATGACATGTAGAGAGAGAGAGAGAGAGAGAGAGAGAGAGAGAGAGAGAGAGAGAGAGAGAGAGAGAGAGAGAGAGAGAGAGAGAGAGAGAGAGAGAGAGAGAGAGAGAGAGAGAGAGAGAGAGAGAGGTGTCGTGTCCCTATCTCTCACGCACATACTTACTTGGGCGGAGCCAACCATCACATTTGTCGGAACACGGAGGTCGGGCCACGCCCAACTAGCACGCACATGCATACATGCACACACACACACTAACACACACACACTCGCACACACACTCACACACACACACACACATACACACATACACACACACACACACACACACACACACACACACACACACAGCCCCACACACACGTCCCGCATTAAAGAACGATTTGCAGTAGTATAAAAGGCCGGAAATGGCCAATTTAAACGGGCCAAAGATGGCGACCTCAAGAACGAGCGTTAACTTGATTAGCTTTAAGACCCTTGTTTCCATTACATGTACATACCTTTTCCCAATAAAACACATTATCTGTCTCCTGATCGCCCCCTTTTTGTGTGTCAAAACGCTTTTATCCGTCCCCTTTTTTTAATCGCGCACACAACGTACACTGGTAACGTACATGGGGAGTGACAGCGGGGGGGGGGCATCAAACGTCAACGCACTGTAGGCTTACCCTCCAAAGCAAAGGTGTTTTAGGAGAGCGAGATAACGCACACGCGTGCATGATTTATTTATTTATTTATTTATTGGGGTCGCAGAAGGAGCCTTCGCCGTCTTCTAGTCGTTAGATTTTAAGGGCTGTGAACGCATGACACTCGTTTCAAGCTAACTGGCAAAATAGGCGTGCGTGCATGGTATAAGTAATGTGTCTTCTCTCCCAGCTCGTCACGTGAGTAGGGTTTTTCCCCTTCCAGGCAGCTACGTCGTACGTGCGCGGGTCGTGACGCCATGCGCTGTGTTTACTCTGCACCTCGTTTTTTTTAAATCCGGCATGCCATCTAGATAGGGCAATACACCGTCGAAATGTTTCTGCGTAAACAAATCCAAATTTTTAACTAACATCCATTCTTCCGATTCTACATAGTCCTGGAAGTTCCAGAGGCGTTGTAGTCATTACATGTATATGTGTGTGTATTGTATTATACATACGATTTTCAAACAATAAAATAAACCACTAAAGCCGATCATACACTAGACAACATGTTGCGCGCAACACTATACTAGGAATTATTGGAGTATTCGGTTTGTATTGAAATATGGAAAACGCTGTTGTTGCTGCTTGCGGAGCTGTTTAAACTGTTGTTGTAGCTGCACTGATAAAGAAGAAGCTATTGCCTTGTTCCTCGCATCTCTGTCACGGTACAGTTTGATTTTCATATTGTGCAGGCAGGCATGATTGCTGTTCGTATAACTCGACCAGCTGTCGTGGGCGTCTAATGACCGAACAAACAATTTGTTCATGAGTTTATTATCTGGCGGCGGTTTTCTGATGTGGCAGCCAAATGTTGCCTCGAAATAGACCCTATTTCTACTTTCAGGCAACAGTGTTGCGAGTTGCGCGCGTGATAAGCAACACACTATCATCAACGTGTTGCGCGCAACATGTTGATGATAGTGTACGATCGGTATGTAACACAACAAGGGTAAGGTCATGTTCATAAACAGGGTGGTATATGATAACATTATTTGGATCAGGACTGCATCATACTATTAAAATTACGGATATTCCAATCATTCTCACACGATCAAATTCAGTGATTATAAGCGGGGCGCGGGATCGTTTCCGCGAATAGGAACCTTTTTCAAGATTTCAATTTTTTTTATTTATATATTTTATAGAAGTCTGAAATGTCCTCTACACATTGTTTCTTACGCACTGAGAATCGAAGGATCTGTCATGGAGTTGTAAGGCTCTGAATGTTTCATTAGCCATACGTTTCAACGCAAGCGTTACATTTCTATTGCTCGTGATGGAAATTTTATAATGTATGCGATAGGTCTCTTTTCGCGGAAATGATCCCAAATTGCGGTGACGCTCCATCGTGCAGCATCTGTACAAAATTAGCAACATCAAAGCTCAAGTTATGATCTCAAATTTGTGGTTCACAGTCCTGGAGTAAAGGCAGCATTAGATTTTGGTTAATTTCATTGGTCCTGCTCACATAGAATGCGTCATCATAGTTGATTCAGATTTTCTGGAGTCATATATCCATGTGCGTTAATTTCACCATCACAGTGGTGTATGGGGGGTGGAGAGGTGGGGAGGGCGATTATTGTCCTGAAAGGTGCATGCATCTTTCAGCAGCAACGGTAAGGGGCAATTACCCTCATCGCGCCAGTAAGAGTGGCTGAAAGAGTGGGCGTAAAACTCGATTGTATTAGCACTGGTAATTTGGTATTTATGTATCTTGATAAATTACCATTGCGGTAGTACGTGCTTTTAAAAAGGAAAAGGACTAACTAGTATATTTATTAAAATTGGTATTAACCATTAGTTAATTATAGTCACGGTTTTAATTAATTTTAAAGGATGTTTAGCATTCGCTAATTGTGAATATTTGGTCACAATTTCGATTTGATTTTAAGAGGGCTTGAAATAGATATTGAACTGTTTATCTTAGTAAGGTTTTTTAATCCTAATACCGTATTAACTTCATTTATTTATTATTAGTTTGATGTATAACGTAACTTTGATACCAGCATAAATAGCAATTATGACACTATGCATGTTTACATATATGGTTTATCCTTCACGTTCAAGAGACCTCAAGAGGTGAAGTCGAGATTCAGCTGTCACTCAGCACAGACCAGAAGATCCTAAAGGGTACTCTACTGCAAGCTAATAACCTCTGCAAGATGGATTTTTGGGGTTCTTCAGGTATGCAATAAATTGTGTGTAAGACCCACTGCTCAATTGAGTAGTATAATCAGTTGATCTCATGAACTTCCATACAGACCCTTTTGTAAAGGTGCATCTCTTCTGTAAGGAGAAACGCCTGGCCAAGTGGAATACAACTGTCAAAAAGAATTCTCTAAATCCGATTTATAATGAATCATTTTCTTTTAACACTGACTGCAAAGATGTTAATGAACTCTATGTGATGCTTACAGTCAAGGATTATGACAGGATTGGAAAAAATGACGTTATTGGGTATGCATTAATAGGAGAAGCTTCTTCATGTGAATCAGGCAGAAATCAATGGGCAGCTATGATTAAAAATCTTGGAGAGACTACTACATTCAAACACACCCTGAGCTTGTGATTCATGTGTTGCATTTAATTTATACATGTTGGTGCGCGTTGAATGAACTGATAAATATGTAACAGAAGAAGAAATCTAGGACAAGCTGACACTTCAAGTTACATGGCTGAACCATACAACCCTTCCAGCAAGTTTATAAAGGAATGAAGTTTAATAATGGTAGCTGCATGTGTGTGATGTACTCATGAATCTGTGAAAATACAAAATTGCACATATTTCACAGTGCTCGATATTAAAAACACGATCAGTTAAGACAACTCAGGGAGGGGTTTTTCAATAATGTAATGGCTGGATGAATGTATTTGCCAACCACTTTTGAATCTACTGCTCCAGCCTATTTTATAAAGCCTCACTAAACTCTCCTCTCCCTCACCTATTCTTACTTGTATAACAAAGATAATACTAGATTGGCCGCCCATTTGGTTTTTACATTCATAGAGTGGGCACAAGTATGCATCCCCATAGCTATCCCCTCAGTTGTGGGTGAAAACAAAATATATACCAGTTAACAATACACAACTCAGTTTTGATTTAGAAGGGAATCGGCTGTGTTCAACAAATCAATGGCAGGCCTAGATACTATACACCAACGCACAAAGTACTTTTGTTAACTTAGTACAGACAGTTGCATGGTGGTTTGCATAATACCTGCTTAAAAATGAAATTTCTTAAATGGTTGCAAGGTAATTATGCGCGGAAGATATCACCGAAGCAAGCCTGAAATGAAACGGACCGCTGAACGCGAAAAGTATTAACAAGCAAGCCTGAAAAGAAACGGGCCGCTAGGCGAAAAAAGTGTGATATGAGGAGTTTAAGAATCCAAAGGAGGCCATCGAAATAGTACTACCGATAACGTCATGCACGTACATACGTCACAGTACCTGTAGCTACCTATTCTTACTTGATATTATGCTCTTACTACGCGACGTAGGATGATTCACTAAGGTGATCACGTGGCACCTTGTGTTTATATAACAACCCTTTGATGTGGTTGTTCCTTATTCGGTACCATTGCCATACATTGTGGTATGCTTGCCGACAAGTGAGTTATTGGGACCAGGATTCTCATGAAAGATTTCTTATGATTAGTAAATTGTAATCTCCATTAAATTTGCTATCCAGCAGTATTTAAATTATCTCTCGAACATGCATAATCTGTGCGCATTAGTCAAGGGAAGTAGATTGTTCCTTAATGGGTTCCCTTGCTCTATATGCCAACCAATTCTTTAAATCTTGGTGTAATTTTCATTTTTTTTTAAAGTGTTTCTATCCCGAGGAGAGCCCATTTAATAATCAATATTCCGCCTCTCATGCAGCGTCAACCATCATTGCCATGCAGAAGATTTGTTGCGGTTTTGTCTTGGAATGCGACAAAGAACGAGAGAACTATTGGGAACACTTTCCGCGGAAATGTCATCGAGTATAAATAAATGCGGAGGAGAAACACTGAATAAAAAAAGGTTAATGATGTACCATTTAAAGTCGTGCTACAAGTTCAGTCTCAAGTCGGACTCCCAGGTTATCAAAACCCTGCCCAAAAAGACCTCGCCGCCACTGCTGCTGGAGACCCTAGCGGACCTACAAGATTTTTTCACACACGCCGCCACAGCTGAGTCGCGTCGACTCCATGACCATGTGGTGTCACGGCCTTTGACGAGCCAGTCGCAAACGTCTCAGTACGCGCACCATACCGCCGCCACCACTGACCAATCGGATTCGCCGCAGCTCGAATTTTCCCTGTGCTATGACGCTCAGCGAGGCGTTCTGCAAGTGCACCTCTTGCTAATTAGTGGCCTAGTGTCACCCAAGTGCCGTGTCAAGGCGATACTAGGGGACAAGATGTATACATCAGAATTAGCCGCTCAAGGTTGCGAAAATACGCTTGTGTTCGATGAGGTGTTGGAGTTTTCTCAGATATACCTTTTGGAAGTCACCAAGTTTACTCTCTATCTCCAAATTTACACGTATAATGCATCATACGTGCCTTTGTTTAACGGGTCGGTGCTGCTGCCATTGGAAAATGTGGATATATACGGCGGTTCTTGCTTCGCGAGAACAATCGATAAGAACTGCCAGCAAATCATGGAGATAAGTTGTGATACGTGTATTTTTATGTGCAGTATTGTGGTAGGGTTCGGCAAAGCCAGCGTGCGCTAGCGGTCTGAAATTCTACGCACGCAGTTTCATGACTCATTTGTGTGTATATAAATTCAAAGTCATACAGAACAAAACAAAACTAACGGAAGTGTATTTACTGTACAGCTGCTTTCACTATGGTACTATTCATCACAGCATATACTGCAGAGCAAGTTACTGTGTACTATAAAACATTCCAGAGTAACAATATACTCTGATATAGTATACCACCTGGTAGCACCTTATAAATAGGGAACTATGACACTAAAATTGCCTGTTTGCGCATATAGTGCCGTATTAGACATTATCTCATTTATCCTTCAAGTTCAAGAGACCTCAAGAGGCGAAGTAGAGATTCAGCTGACACTCAGTACAGACCAGAAGACAATAAAGGGTACTTTACTGCAAGCTAACAACCTCTGCAAGATGGATTTTTTGGGTTCTTCAGGTATGTTGCATGTACATACCACTGCTCAATGGAGTAGTATATAATCAGTTGATCTCATGAACTTCCCATACAGACCCTTTTGTAAAGGTGCATCTCTTCTGGAAAGAGAAACGCCTGGCCAAGTGGAATACGAGTGTTAAAAAGAAGTCTTTGAATCCTGTCTATAATGAATCATTTTCTTTCAACACTGACTGCAAAGATGTTAATGAACTCTATGTGATGCTTACAGTCAAGGATTATGACACGATTGGAAAAAATGACGTTATTGGGTATGCATTAATAGGAGAAGCATCTTCCTGCAAATCAGGCAGAAATCAGTGGGCAGCTATGATTAAAAAACTCGGTGAGGCTACTACATTCAAACATACCCTGAGCTTGTAAATACATTGCAATCAAACTGTGCATGCTCATATGTGTTAAACAGATGTGAATGTGAACTGATAAAAAAAATCTCAACATTACCATTACTATTGTTAGTTTCACATCCTATCTGATAAAGTGCAAGATGCACACCATCATTTTTTACTGTGACTATATGTAAACACACACCTCTGTCAGTTTACATTTACCCCACCACATGTGCACACGTACACACATGCACACACATACACACACACACACAGACACGCACAGACACACACACACGCATGCCAAATAAGCATGTTATTCCAATGAACTGAGCTTTGGTCACTTGCAACCATGCAAGAAGCCTTTTAAATATTTGTTTCTACTTTGAAATGTGGTCAGGTTTGACTTCTACATAATGCTCGCTCTGTCAATTCCATGAAATCATTCGAGGGGCTTCTGTACAAGTATGACAGATGTCACTGTTATACGCATGGTCAGTATGGGTATAAACACAGTGCAACCATTCTCTGCTGTAAATTAGTTGACAGCTATCTGATTTCAACCTCAAGTTGTCACACATTAATGCACACAAAAGATACACACCCACAAAGAAAAGGACTTTTGTAACGTATAAGTCACCAGTAACATTCTTCTCCCGTTTGTGGACATTTCCGCTATAGTAAATGAGCTTCATATTTACTATTTTGCAAAAGTCACATACCGGATTTAAGCCGATGATAGTTTTTCAAGTCATAGACTTCAGACTGACAATCGACGCTTCCAGCTAGTTACTACATACAATCCGATCAAATGAAGTGCAACCAAAACTGACGCCTATTACACGTAAGGACATGTACGGTGATTCTATTTTGCTGGAAAGCCACGATTCGAAACAAGGAGTGAAACTGGTGTCACACTTTTTTTGGTGTGTGATCACAGGTGGCCTTCACACGTTTTATTTTACTGTTATGCTAGTCTACCGGTACCACACTTATCTATATTTGACCAATAGCAAATCCAACTTTTCACCAGTGTAATCTCATCATGGGAGTGATATCAGGAATGCCTGGTATACATCAAAACGTTTCACATGGCTTTCTATACAGAGATGTTTTAAAAGATGCGACTTCACCAACATTGGTGCAGAGATTATGCTCTGAGAAATTGCAACAATCCATGCAAGACTGCAGATGTAATAGTTTCTCCAAATACTGCTAGCATCACACACAAAATGCACTCAAAAATAGTTACGGAATAGAATGGTACATTGCATGTTCAAGTGTCTGCCTCTATCCACCCTTGCACATAAGCACGTTGCATTAAATTACGAGTACTTGGTCAGTCTACAAGAACCACTCAATTACTTTAAAGCCCATGGTCACCAACATTTAATGGTCTATTTACATGTGTGATCAGTATACAACGGATATACTTGAACATTTCAATTGGGCACTCTTGATTGCTATATGTTCTAGTAAACGTCAGAACTAGTACCAGAGCAGGTGGAAGATCTAAAACTCAACCCAGGCAAAAGGCATGTTATTGAGCCGGGTAGGTCTGGGAGGGGTTACTATAGCCAGAGACAACAAATCTACCCAGGCAATTGCATGGGTTGCCTAGTGGGCTCTGCCGGCCATAAGTACAACAGTCATAAAGTTGGAATAGAGCATTGCACTGCAATACGCTCCTGTATTAAAATGCGCATTTCAGTGTTTATTTAATTAAATAATAATATACACATCCCCAAAGTGCAATAGCCTTATTCCCAGAAATGTAGATATTCACATGCATGCACCATGCATGTATGCACCCACGCATGTATGCACACATGCATGTATGCACCCACGCATGTATGCACACATGCATGTATGCACACATGCATGTATGCACACATGCATGTATGCACCCATGCATGTATGCACCCATGCATGTATGCACACATGCATGTATGCACACATGCATGTATGCACACATGGATGTATGAGCACCCTCCCTCCTTGCAGACACGCACAAACACATGCTGGCTCACATATGTCCATAGAATAATGGTTACACCAGCACCATGCAACATTAAGCTTAATCAACAGAACACCACAGTGTAAATAAGCTTATTAAGCACAGCCATATATTATAAGGGGTGTTTGCAAATGAAGAGAATGATTTTAAATTTAGAATATAACTCAAGATTGAAACTTGATCTGTGCAGTAGTTAGGCGACCTATCACTAGAGACTCAGCCCATGTGTGCACTTAATAAAGTTTCTGATACCGTACCCCATGTTGACCATCCAAAATGAAAATATTGATTCAGTCACTACAAACTTGTTTCCTTGTATTACTCACTAGTACCTCTAAGGCTTTTGCTGAACAGATCTTTTGGGATACACTCACTTATGAAAGCCAATGGCAAAGTTGTTCCGCATCAAGAGATTTTCTGAGGGTATGTGCACAAAGTAGCTGATTACTATTTAATTCAATTAGATATAGATTGTTGTAAGGGATAAGTAATTATATCAAAATCCTCATAAATCAAGATATTCCAATTATGAAAACTCTCTCTTGATGGAAAATAGATAGGCCAGACATTTGAACATGATAGTGGCACAAGCTCCCATGCCTCTGGAAGTTGAAAACACTAATGGAGCATGATCAACTTCTCGGATTCTTTGGTCATAAACCCTCTGTTTTTGATTCACATGTAAGCGATAAGCAGATGGAAGTTGTATAATAACAAATTAACTTCCAACACTATACTATATGTAAGACATAAACAATTCTCAAATCGGGGTAAAAACTCCTCATCTTCCCTGTCCAACTATATTGTCCCCAAAACGGAAGCTGCATTGCACAGTTTAAAATAATAGGTCTTTTAAGAAATTATGCTCATCAGTTTAAAACCTTTGCCTTCATTTACGAACGCCAATATACATATATGCGTAATATAGATTTGAGTGCACCCAACAGGCAATATAAGTCACATGCTATTCTAAAGGTTCCAAGGTCAAGTGCTCTCAACACCAGTGCTATATTACAACATGCTGGTGCCAAACTCCCCCTCCCAATAAGAATGTGTCCACGCAACAGGCTCTGGTGCTTCTAGTCCATTACCATGATCACGTTTCACTATGCCCTCCTGACCTGCAGTTGTCCAGATACTACTGACCCTAGTGGGAGCTCTTCAGCTCTTCCACCTCCTCATCGACATGTGTCTGACTTTGGTGCTGGCTTAATTAAGGTGATTGAAATTCACTGTATATTTCGTTTGAACAATGAACAATCCAATACTACAGGTGGGCCCATAATCCTTCCATGGCTTATGCAGTTTTAAAGTCATAATCCTGTTGTACAGAAACACTGAGTCCCCAACCTCTTTAGGGCTTACCGATATCCCTACAAAATCAATATTGCAACGATTTGCATTTTAAATATCCGTCTTGACAAGCGTTAGTGCGTCCTTTATCTTCTTTTCAGTAAGCTCCTTGCTCAAAAACCGTCGTTTCTCTTTTTATTGCAAACGTGTTTATCTGCTCCAACGTAAATTGTTGTGTAGAATTTGAAGTCTGCATATGGTCTAACAAATGGTAGTTGTATCAGATTGCCTGGACGTAGGCTCTTCAAATGTTCATCGCCTGCAGAGAGGCGCAATCACATGCGCTCTAAATAGAGTTGTCACTGATAAGTTGTTGATTAGCATTTGCCTCAACTTCACAGCCAACTCTTACAGGGACGGCGGAAGGTGGAAGGGGAGTGGGGGGGGGCGGGGGGTAAAACTATGAATATATAATGTGGGCGTGGCATAGCAACGATTATACATGTATAACTACAGTCAACTACTTCAATAGGCCTAGTTCAAATATTGTCTTTCTGTTCTTTAGTGTGTAAAAAAGTGTTAGATGTCATTGTCAGTCAAGTTCGTTAAGTCGTTCCTTGTGTTGCATGTGTAATTAAATGGTTGAATCTACTGTTTCATATTACTACATCAATTGGATATTCTATAGGGAAAATGTCCTAATCTAGCCTCCATTTAAGCATATATAGTATAAAACCCTTGTCAAATGCCTTTCGTTCATACAATTGTATAACATTGTAGGGTCTGTTGTGTACTAATATATATTAAACTCTAGGTAATTAATGAATTTGGGTTTACACCAGCACTTCAAGTACAATTCGTTAATGGCTGTCCTAGACTAGGACATCGACCTTTTTTAAATAGCCCTGTATTCAAGCATGCTGTGAAAAATAACATTTCATTCCTTTCACACCAATATATGCGTGCCAAATGTTCATTTACAAGCTTATACAAAATCACAGAAACGTTTCGCATGCGTGTTGCTAATTTAGATTGCCGTAATGAGCAATGGTATAGCTCTGAAACAACACGCATGGATGTTCTAGATAACAATGAATGTACTGACAGCTCTTATTAACTCATTCATTTGCAAGGTATTGGAGTACATTTAAAAAAACTTTATTCATAAATTATTACAGGTCCTTTAGACTAGGACGAAACATCCTAGTCTAGGAAAGTCGATGGAATGTCCACAATAGCTTTTGATTCTTCTTAGAGTTGAATGATCGTTCACTTGTGACGTTAGTTTCAGCAAAACGATAGTAGTATCTGTACAAGCTTTAAGACTTCTCGCATAAGCTGCACTCAGTCCTAAGTCCAAGACCACGAAAATATTGCCCAAATGGTGCTTGCCTCTATATTGTAGTTGGCTGTTAGTGTCAGGAGGTAAATGGGGTGCTGGTCTCGACTGAAAACTCGGTAGCTGGTAAATGAATGAATCAATTAATGTGGACCCTTTTCTTGTGTCATGTGACCGCTCCGTGACTGGGTGTCACACAATATAAATTAATACACGTCCGCCATTTTCGTGCAGCTTTTACGGAGTGACGAAAAGGTCTATATTTACAAGGTAAGGTTTGGGGGAGGGGGGAGGGCGGGTATGCAAATGTATTCGATCGCGTGACTATAGTCCCTCGTTCCCACACCCATGTCACAGTGTAATCATACATAGGTCTGGGTACGAAACTATAAATTGAGGACCCTATTCACGAACACTTACAATTGCTATAAGCAATACGATTTATTTTATGTGCAAGCTTTTAAAGTGTATAAAATGCTCTTTTTTTTTTAAAAATTGTAAACCCCACCCCCACCCCCACCCCGCGAACCCCCCATTGTGTATTGCTGCCATGCAAAACTGAGCAAGATGAGGCACTAACTGGTACCGTGATTGTTTGTAGACACAAATTTCCTAGAATTAACAGTTTGTAATCAGACTTTGTATAGATGTTAATTAATTCCCTTTGAACTGATTGTTTGTATTTCATCCGCGGCAACTGATGAATCTTCTAAGAGACTGCTGGCGCAAAAGGCCTCCGAAAGCCCCGCACTCCCTACGACACAACCTTGAGTTAGAAACGTTTCTCCAAAGCGAGGGAGAAAACTTCGCGAAGCACGGAAGTGTTATCATAGGGCGAGCCAAGGAGGACGCTAATCCTCACCACCGCGGCGAACTTTTGGCGACGCCGTCAGTGGAATTTCTACTGTGTTACGATGCACAGAGACGAACTCTACTTGTGTTTCTACAGCGAATTCGCCATCTTTCCACACCCGGGGGGTCTAGCGTCAATGCGGTTCTGAGCGACTCGTCGCTCACATCGAAAACAATCTACCAGTCTTTCGATCCCATCTACAACGTACCACTGGAATTCTCCGGACTCTCCCTCCGCGACATCTGCGACTGTACTTTGCACCTACAGGTGTACGCGCACTGCGAGGAGTTCTGGTCCTCTGGAGGCGAATTCATCGGATCAGTTTCACTCCTGCTGAAAGATCCCGACCTGTACTGGTCACTAGAGAGCAGGGCTATTGATACGCGCTGCAGGGAGATCATACAGATAAGTAACACTGATATGCGTTGTATGTACATGATGCAACTAAAATGCCTGCACGCACGCACATTTATAAGTTAAAATTTTATTTCTTTTCACTGATGCGCAAAAGTCTTTTACGAGAGCGTGTACGCAGGCACGTGCGTTTTTTGTCGAGAGACTTCGCAGTTTTCTAGTGGTAAATTTTACACGTTGTGAACGCATGACACTTGTAAGCTAACTGCATGTATATCATAAGTGGTATGAGTATACTGTATTCTTTCTTCCCAACCGCCTCCCACCCGTGGGAAGAGATTTTTCCCAATAGTTTTCGCACGTGTGCGCATCACTTGGTGGCGTATTTACTCTGCACCTCAATACACTGTAGCAACATAAAAATAAATCAATACAATTTTAGCTGATAGCCGGCCAACACGCACGCGCGCGCGAAACATACATACACACACATACACACACACACACACAACACACACACACACATACACACACACACACACAACACACACACACACATACACACACACACACACAACACACACACACACACATACATACACACACACACATATACACACACACAGCACTAATTATTCGTTTCTTATTTCGTTCTATTCCATTGTACGTTTCAGACGCCGCTAGAGGCGAAGTGCTGTTGACAGCCGGTTTCGGAGAGCGGGTGAAAAGCATTCACGGTAACTTGCAAAGAGCAAGAAACCTATCAGCGATGGACGTCTGTGGTACATCGGGTAAGACCTGGGCTCGCGGTTCACACATGTGCAGTGTATTTATATAGGCCGCATGCCGCGAATACAGTGTACACCACTGCAATTATAGGTATCCGCCATTTTTGAGTGGCAAAGCATTGGATAACGCAGGGTGTATTGTGTGAGCGTGTTAAGTACTTATGTATATTGCTTATTTTAAATGCTATATTGGCAAACTTGCCACTCAAGAAATGGCGGGGGCAGTATTATTCATCTACACCCACGCATTAATAATTAATTCAATGCAGGACACACAATAAAACCCCATGTAGTATAATTATTTATATATATTATTATTATTATTTCGTATTTTATTTTATGATGCCGTATAGATCCCTATGTCAACATATGTCTAGTAGACAAAGATACTATGGTTGCAAAATGGAAATCCAGCGTCAAGAAAGAGACTCTAGATCCGGTGTACAATGAACCGTTCTACTTCGACATTAAAGAAACAAATCTATGTAACATTTCTCTGAAGGTCACCGTAATGGATTACGACAAAGTCGGGCGTAATGAGGTAATTGGGTATGCATTAATCGGAACTGCTTCCCCGCTTGCTTCCGGTCGAGCTCATTGGAAAGCTATGATGCAAAACCCGGGAAAAGCCTGCAGCTTCTGGCACCCCCTCCACACTATGTAAACAGCACGCAAACAAGTGTCGATTCATTCAATTGTCTTTTGTTTGTCAATAAATAAATAACACCAGGACAGCTATAAAGAATAATTAATTTAATATAGAGCAATTAAATGTGCTGTTTTCAGAACTTACTTATTGTTGGTCAGAAATATCGAATATGATGCCTACACCGCTGAAGATGACAAACTGAAAAGGTGATATTAAAGATTTTATGACAAGCATATCCTCTATACAGCCAAGGATCATTGTGTACATCATAGCGTATCCATTATTGGACTCTTTGTGACATTTACTGAACTTAAGCACTGACCCAGTCGTGGTACACAGTTTTCAGCATGGGGGACTATTACATGTTCACTCTGACCTTCCGACATGCGTTATTGGCAATCCCATCATTCCTTGTTCATTTTCCACACACTCAAAACGTTATCATAATTATAGATCATAGGGAATGTCCGGATGCTATTACAAACACTACATCTGCTTTATTGCTGGAATCATACGGGATCGTTTCCGCGAAAAGGGACCTATCGCATACATTATAAAGTCTCTCCAGTACGCAATGTAACGCTTTTCGTTTAAATGTATGGCTAATTAAAAATTCAGAGCCTTACAACTCAATGACAGATAATCCGATTCTCAGTGCGTAAGATTAGAAGACATTTCAAACTTCTTAAAAAATTCGAAAATTTGAAGAAACATGTGTTAGTTCCTTTTCACGGAAACGATTGCAGTAATGACTTGCATTGGTATTTGAAATCAAAAGACAACTGTACTGCAGCTGAAATTAATTACTCTAATGCTTTTAAATGACTAATGAGAAATAAAATTACAGGATTTCAAGTTGACGGAGCAGGAAATTACAAGAAAAGAATTGATAGTGGCGAAGGGCAGAATCGAAAAATAACAGATCAGTTTACATCTACTTTGAACATAATCTCATTCCTCCCTTTAAGGCTCATGCAGCAATTTGGACATTAAAAACCGCTGACAATGTAATGAAACAAGAAATCCTAATTCAGAGTCTATGACTGCTGTATTGCAGCTCAACAGTGGAAGCATGCCCCACTTGACTTTATAGAGCTCTGTATATGCTTTACTGAATCATTTATGTCATTGCAAAATAGAGCGTTCTATTCATTGGCCACAGTGAATATGCTCACTATCAAAGAGAACCATCATTGATGCTATTTCTAGATTTTGGACTTGATCTTCAGGTATTGTTGACAATGTTCAACATGATCTTACTAATTATACAGTTGAAAAAGTATTCTGAAGCATCTATAGAAAATATTTCTGTGGATGGTCAGATAAGCTTATCAGTAACACTGACAATCGCAATCAGTGAGACTAGTTGATGGAGGAGCATGGGTTGTAATGAAAAGTGATGGGATACTCGATGCATGTGCCGCTGTGAAATTGTCACTAAAGAGACATGTTCCTACTCATCTACTATAGAACATGTAATTGTTATCACACCACAGCATGCAGATTAATGGTGGATTGTCATGGAAACCTAATATTACAACAGAGAGCTGGACAGAAAGACCCTCAGGAAGAAAAAAGCCTAGAACAAAAAAAATTTAAGCAGGGTGACAAAAGATCAAATGCATGTATAAGTCTTTGGCAGTGCATGCAGATTGCACTGTGATATTTGCCTGAATAACTTTAAGATGCATATTAATTAATGATGACGGCGGAATTGCCTTTACAGCAAACATCCAAGTGCCACCTGCAAAGTGATGGACGCAATTCACATCAATCTTCTTGTGAGTTGTTCATGTATAATAACTTCTGGGAGAAGATGAGGTGATAGGCATTGGGGACACTTGCAGCACATCTGCAGGACCTGGTAGTAACTGGGTATGATATGGCTGAGTTGTAGAAAGTGTGATCTGACCATAATCAATATACTGTTTCTATACATTCTAGCAGTCACCTATATGTCGCTGAAGCTTCTTTACTGTAAGGTATACTGAATATTTATGCTCAGTATGGGTTGGGGCGGAATTTTATTTCTTTGTGTCTAACTTAAAATGCACAGAAACTTGGGCTCAGACCAGGATGTATTGCTGTATTGAAAACAACCAAGTTTTGAGATGACTCAGCAGGAAAACCTACTGTTGAGGTATTGTACAAATAATTTGAAGCAAACCTTCTTTAATCTAACATGTAGGTGCCCATAGACAGGTCTGAACTCAAATGCTGGTATTGCAGTTCAAAGCCATGTAGTACTAGATGTTACAGTGCAACATTGTGATGTTATAGTGAATCAAGAAGATGTAATTCCTTGCTGGTTAATATTTCATGCTTGCTATCAGCCTGACTTAGATCTAAAAAGGCCTGATACAAACCTCATTTGTTTCGCATTATATACAAGCTCTCATGACAGATATAACATTTTTGACAACTCAAAATATTACAATGCAATTCATTATGCACACTGTCCCAGTCCAACCTCAGAACATTGTGTTATAGAACTCATTTTGCATCCTACATCCATAGCTGAAAAACAATCGGTGGTCAAATTAAACACATTTTGTTCATTGCAGGATATTCCTATGGCACTTGTGGTGCTGCATTTCCCCATGAAGACATTACCGCTAAGAGAAGAAGTAAATTCAGGCCATGATTGCAGGGCGCAGATATTGTCCAAACTGCAAGCAGCAAGCCATGGATCATACCATTCAACATAGCATCATTTGAAGATGAGCTAAATGTTTGATATGATTGAACGCTATTAGCTCTTCAAATCTACTATCTTCAAATGATGCTATGATCCATGGCTCACTGCATGAAAAGGCTGCTGTTTGGACAATATAGGTCAGCAGTTACTTCTCACATTCTACTCAGCTACTTTGTTCAAAGAGAAAATGACAGCTGCTATTTTAAACTGATATATAAGGCTCACTCACACACACAAAAACAAGCAAGTATGCATTATAATAATCGCTCGAAGTGAGGCATTGCAAGTATGCAAATGCAGTTGAATTGCTAATTCACGGCCCTAATTTTATTTATTTTTACCCGGTCTTCCTGAGCCGTATCACTGTCCAAAGTAAAGGGCTTAGCAATTGAAAATTCTTTGTATATAGCTGTGTTCCAGTGTTAATGTCTTTCCATTGCTGTTTCAAATGCTGCTACATCTGTTGCTATCAGTGTGAACGACGGCTTGAAAAAGCCCTTCCTTACAAATCGTCTGGAATACTTTCGGTACAGCCGCCATCAGAAGTTCAGCCACTGCGCAAAGTCTTTCATTTCCCGCAACAAATGGCAGCTGGGTCCATCCAAACACAACCGGCTAAGCACATGCACAAAAAGCATCCCTCACCGCGATGCGAGGTGGAAGGAGATGCAGGGACCGAGTGTGGGCCTTTGTCGTGTCAGAGAAAACAGGCAATCCTACAGTTTTCACTGTGTTACAACCTTCAGAGGTGTACACTGGATGTTCACCTACAGAAAGTGTCAGGTCTTTTCACTGAAAATGGAAAACCCGGTATCCAGACACTCTTGGTTATTCTTTTCCTTGCTCTTGACAGGAAAGACGCTTTCGAAGCAAAAGCGACGTGCGATGGTGGGCTCACGGTGTTTGATAAAGTTTTCGAGTTCACTGGACTGTCATTAAATGAAATACTACAAAACAAGCTCGTGTTTCACATCTACGATAGCATTCTCCCAACTAAAAAGCAAATATATGGCACCGTAGAAGTGCCATTCGACAAGGCGGGCATACTCAGACAGTCTATTTATACCAAGGAAATTCATCGAATTGAGGCATCAAGAAAGGTGAGCGTCATTATGAATAACAAACTGAGAGCAACTTTAATCACCTGGTACGCATAATATACTATTAAAAGTTGTATCTATGGTTTAATGTAGCTATGCATCGATTATGTTAAATCATAATTATCTACGATTTTAGTAATGATCTAACTAACCCGTGCACAATATAAAGTTGAACTCAAGTTCAGGCAATTCTATTTATCCTACCTTACGATCACATGCATGTAGTCGGTGTGCAAGTTTCGTGGTGAAGTCCAATTGTCATTGACTTACAAACCCGAAATGGCGCTACTTCAAGGTGTGGTGCACAGAACAGCAAACCTGCGCGCCGACAACTTGATCAGCAGTGGAAGAGGTAGGACCTTCTTAATGCACCCATTATATTTATCAGGTATCTACACTCAGGTTCTTATGTTAAAGTCACGCTGTTCCACGGACAACAGTTACTAGCCAAGTGGAACTCGACCATCAAGATGGCATCTGTGTATAACGAAAAGTTCCAGTTCGACGTACTGGCGATGGACCTGTCCCTGGTCTTCATACGAATTACAGTAGCGTGCTTCGATCGACTGGACCGCGACAAACCCATCGGTGCCGTCTCCATTGGAGACCACTCCCCCTCAGAGACGGGAAGGCAACACTGGGCTGCAATACAATCCTACCGAAACGAATCCATAACTTTCTGGCACGCACTTGAACGGGTTTAGCGACCGATATATCGGAGTAAGAAACAGTAACACTCTTCGTAGACGCCGTTGTTTTTACAGTGCACAGTTACATAAACTTTACAAAATAACAGGACAAGACACAAGTGATGATATCCAGTCTACTTTGGCGTTGGACTCTCCTCAGCTTCCAGCTCTCCTTCGGCGGTTGCTTCGTGCGACTCCTCAACCTGCCCATACCTTGGACTGCTAATTATCACCATATCGTCTGTTCAAGTTTAGGAGGGCAAACAATAATTTTACAAACAAATTACCTCATTTCTTAAAAGCAATATCAGTCAGACCCTTTACTCTCAGAGCAGAGCTTACTTAGTGCACAGTACACAATTCTGACACGGGGTCACATTGCCCCCAATGGGGGGGAAAGGTTAATGTCCCACTCACCCACAACGATGACAGGGATGGTTCTTGGTGCGTTCTCTCCCTTTGTTAGATTCCTGTACTCAATACGACCATTGAGAAGCAAGCGCGAGCTGAAAGCGACACAAAAGTGCTTTCACACAAACAAGGTATGACCTATATCATTGCATACACTCCCTAAATGCCGCAAACTTAAGACGGTGGCATAGCATGTTCCTTACCCTTTCTCGACGTATTTCAGCACGTACTCCTGGAGTTGGGGCTTGTGAACGTTGATCGTGTGCCAACACGGCCGCAACTCCAACTCGTCTGGTGCGACACGCAAGTACATAATACACACGCACACTCAGAATTTACTGACACATATACCGTCGGCTTGCTAACCCGTGCCATCTTCTTTGGCGACTTTAACAGCTCTGTTGGTGGCTAGACTAAATGCGACCGTTGTCCGCGGGTCCATGCCAAACTGAGCTGGTGTTCTCCCAACACGACCCAAAAGCTGCACTCTGTTAATGCCTATACAAAATAACACAAATGCGCTTTCACCAGACTCCTGATATAAATATAACACACTTACATTTTTCTACTAGCATTTGGCCAGAGGTTGACAAGGAACGTGACTGCGCGTTCACCCCAGCAAACTTCAAAAGCGTCTAAAGAAGTGCGCTAACACTTGCAACCTCATGCATGACCATGTACGCCTCACCCCTGCACCGTTGAACACTTGTCGCAGCATCTTCCAGCCTCACACGTGCAAGCTCACGCGATTCTATAACATCTCAGGCCCAGACTCAAATAATTACTAAGTCACGCGAGCATCACGAGTGCCAATAGATCACTTTTTGCATAATGTACAACAAAGTCAAGAACACTATTACACAAGAACAAAACATGACAGGCAAACAGCACAGAAAACACCACACACAGCAGTAGTCCTCACCATAAGGGGGGAAAAAAAAAAAGGACTCTTAGCATTTTAAGTTCTCTTTCTATTTCCATTGCCCCAAACTCAAACCTTGGATGCCACGGGTGGTAGATCAATTTTGGCAGACGGTTCAGCCACAGAGGACACACCGATGCTGGACTTGCCCTCTGTCCTGCCTGCCCCCTCATTGCCAGTCCCAGGTACCTCAGACTGGCTACTGACGGCACGGGACGGTACCTCCGACTGGCTACTGATGGCAGGGGACGGTACCTCCGACTGGCTACTGACGGCAGGGGACGGCATCTCGGGGGGCGGGAGCTCGGCCTGCCATGCCTCGTAGTTCATCTGGAGGTTGGAGAGAACAACGCTCACAAATTTCTTCGTGGGGACGACAACAGAAATGCCATCCTCGTCTTCACTGGTTATGGCACGGTCGCCATCCGTGTCCCCGGACCTGGGCTCGTCTGAGGCAACGGTGGGTGTGGTCACCCCCTCCGTCTTGGATGAGCCTGCGAGGGGCATGGCTGCTGGGGTATCGTTGTCATCCAAGACTCCTGGGATAAGACCTGCCTCGGCGCAGGCATGGAATAGGGGGGAGACCAGGTTCTGAATGAAAGACAGTTGGACAGCGGGTAACTTTTCTGGGTGTTTACGGTCCAGAAAGATGGTGGGGGGAAGTCCCAGGACCTCTTCTTGCTCACCCTGCATGAGGAAAACTAGTTGTACAGTACTCTATATATAACATTGTGTCATCAAAACCAAAGATGCACATTACAGAATGTAGGTTTTTGTCATCTAAGCCCGTCAATAGCTACTGCTGTAGCCACACAAATCGTTTGCCATCACACTTTTTAGAAAAAAACAAACACAAAACGTGTTTAAACAGCTGCACTCACTCTTGGTAGAATACAGGCACATATCTACTGTTCAAGCTTGATCCCCCATGGACTTGGAGGCCCACAAAACACACACAAACGACTCAAGAGGTACAAGCACACCCACGCAACTCAGGTGCCAATCATGGACAATGTACAACGTTCCAATCTGGGGTACCTGTTGAAAGAATTCTTCTGTGATGAGCTTAGTCCAAGCTCGATGCAGCTCGAAGCTCTTCGTAGGAGTGCTTATATCCGCCATCTTCATAATCATCTTCATAACCGTTAGACGATCCACTTCAGATGACCATTCAATTCCTCCATCCTCCTCTGGATCAACCTACTCAAACAATGTGGGAGGTGGGGAGGGGGGGGGGGGGAAGACAACTACTTTCAAAAAGTGGTGTTAACTCCTCCCCTAACACACAAACAATGTGGGGGAGTGGCATAACTCCTCCCCTAACACACAAACAATATGGGGGGAGTGGCATAACTCCTCCCCTAACACACAAACAATATGGGGGGAGTGGCATAACTCCTCCCCTAACACACAAACAATGTGGGGGGGGGGGGGGGGGGGGAGTGGCGTAACTCCTCCCCTAACACACAAACAATGTGGGGGAGTCCTCCCCTAACACACAAACAGAGCTTACATCACTACATTACATGTATCTAAACAAACTCCTTAACCCTGGCACCCTAATGTTCCATACCCTGGCACCCTAATGGTTCTGAAACAGCACAACAAGTACCTTGGCTCGGAAGTCCGACAGAAGGTCAAAGTGCATCTTCAGGTCTGTGGCCAGCACAGCCTCCACGAGCAGGAAACGGAACCGCTTCATCTCCGCCTCCTCCATGTCGTCCAGGAAGTTGTGCTCGGGCACAGAGGTGAGGAGGTCCCAGCTAGCTGCTGAGTGATGGTTCTCCAGCACTGCACGATCATTGTACAAGATGGCCTACAAGGGGACGTCAATATGTCTCACCAGCTTTGTCTCCCTCGAATAAATGCAACAATTTCAAGTTACATTATTGCAAGCATCTCGTGGGCACACGGTATACACGGAATTGTGATTATAATTATTATGGCCCAACCATTGTACGTACAAAAATGACCTATAAACGTAAAGAAGACACCTGTCCATAGAGTACTTCACACAGATCATCAGGCATCCAAAACTCTTCAAAACACAATTTGAGACGTTAATGAATATAATTGTACCACACATCAACGTATACTGCTCTTTACAACTGATTCGTAGACAAAACCTTTCATTACCGATGACCACAGCCAAAATTAGTCACCGTTTCTTACAACAGGGCTACATCACCACATCATTCAATGCATCTCTCTATAAGCTCTACATCTGATGGTCAATGCAACACACATTCTTAGCAAACATTATTACAATTCACACATTATGTGAAAACAACACAGCCTTTATGCACAGCCCAGCCAAAACAAACACCATTCCAACCTCTTCCTTCGAATACGCTTCTGTTGCTGAAAATTGCCTCAACCCCTTGCAATGCTTTCACTTCCTTTCCCACTCATCCTACACCCACACCCGCCCACACCCACCCACACTCTCACCAGAGGTGATTTGGTGGCCACAAGGAAGGCATTGGTGCGTCCGGGATGGTCAAAGTCATGTACAGCAGCAGCCATGTAAATGGCGAACACCTCCAAGATTGAAAAGGCCGAGGCAATGTTGCCGCCCATCCGGGTGCGCTGGTTCCCAGTCCACACCCGTTCCGACGAAGAGACGGTGCAAGAGAACTCAGGGATGATCTCGAAGAGGAGGTAGGAGGTGGCGTGAAGGACATCAGCCGCATGGACCTTATTGTGGTCTGGGACAAAGGAAAGGTTAAAATGTGCACAGTAGGGAGGAGGGGTTTTCCCTAGGAAACAACTGCACAAATAGGCTGCCCTCACAACCCCTCAGACCACACTCCATACACACAGGCCACACCCCACATTGATAAGCCAAACCCACTCTCACAGGCCACACCCCACAAGGCCACTTACAAACGTTATTGCCATAATGTGCTTCCAGTGCTCGAAAGTAGTTTATGAATTTTCTGTGCGGAATCTTGAAAGTTTCCATCAGACCTGCTTCATTAAACAAGCAATAGGCCATCTAAGCGTGTGTGTATGTGTATGTGTACGTGTATGTGTATGTGTATGTGTATGTGTGCGCATGAGTGTGTGTGCAAACAAATCATAAATTCACATATCTTACATAGCACCAACACACACTTCTGAAGGCCTCTTAGATCCCCATAAGGCGTATCCCCAAAGTCCAAAGTCCCAAAGGTGCAACCCTAAACAAAAGAACTGAATACAGCCACAATGCCAACTGCATGTCCCCTACTATATGCCTGCAAAACATTACATTCATCTCCATGACTACATAATAAATAACCCCACCCCCCAACTCCCTTCCTCACCTGACTCAGGATGTGGTCCCCAGCCTTCTCCCTGAGCTCAAAGATGGGGAAATCCCAGTTTGCTACTTGGTCCAACACAGAGATATTGCTTGATGTATACTCTTCGATGCTGTAGCCATAATTCGGAGAGCTGTACTTGGAAAATATGACGAGGGAATGGTACGACTTGACAGAAACCTGCTCGTCGTGGGTGGGGCCCACGTTCTTGCTTCGTTCCAACCTTTCCACCTCCCCCGAGAAAGGGTTCAACCTCATGTTCCGTGGGAGGGTGTAGCTCCGCCCCCTGGAGATCGGCGACTCAGCTCTCTCATCGTCGCACTCAGGTATGCTTGGTGTCTTCACCATGGCAGAAGTGCTGCGCATTGTCTTGGGCTTGTCGTTGACCACCGTCACAACCCTGTCCTTCTCTTCATCCTCCTCCTCCCCTTGCCTTGCCACACCTTCTGTCCCGGGAGGCGGAGACATTTCGTGGGTGGAATGTTTCATTACGACCAGGGGTGACACAGAACGAGAAACCTTGAGCGGCTGCTGCAACGTCATCAAGCCCCCAGGCGACTCCTCTTGGGTGGGCGTGGCCTCCCTAGCGGGCGCGTGGGCAGGACTCTGCTCCCCGGCCCCCTCCACCCCGGGAGCAGCAAGGACGGGACGGTTCAGTTCCGGTTCGGACGAGGTCGCCCCAGTGGTTGCGTTCGGGGCAAAGAAGTTTGTGGCGGTGGTAGCGGAGAAGGGGGACTGTGGGGCATCGTGGTCCCTCCCCGCCTGTCTCTTGTGCGCGGAGGGCTCCTGCACGGAGATGCGCGCTCGGAAGTCGCGCATGGCCAGACTCCTGAAGCGGTCGGAGGGCTCCGTGACCAGGACTGGCATGCCAGAGGAGGTGGTGGTGGTGCTGAAGTGGGAGATGCGACGTGCACTGCTCCCGGACCCCGAGCGGCGACGGGCCACCTGCTGCCATGGCAACAAGAAGGGGGAGAGACCACACATGCGAGTGGAGGAGAGTGAACGGATAGAGAGAGTTGAGGAAGTGATGGAATGAGTGGTGAAATGAGAGGATCAGAAAAGAGCATGAAGAGAGACCGAGTGATTAAAGTACTTTGGTGAATTGGGTTTATTAAAGTAGTACAAGATGACTCTGTGCTAAAGTGTTAGGTACCTGTACTATCGCCACAGTTGCCTATATATGTGTGCAAAATGAGCAGCTAGATATGCTATGGTAGGAACTATTGGCTTGCTATGGTAGGAACTATTGGCTTGCTATGGTAGGAACTATTGGCTTGCTATGGTAGGAACTATTGGCTTGCTATGGTAGGAACTATTGGCTTACTATGGTAGGAACTATTGGCTTGCTATGGTAGGAACTATTGGCTTGCTATGGTAGGAACTATTGGCTTGCTATGGTAGGAACTATTGGCTTGCTATGGTAGGAACTATTGGCTTGCTATGGTAGGAACTATTGGCTTGCTATGGTAGGAACTATTGGCTTGCTATGGTAGGAACTATTGGCTTGCTATGGTAGGAACTATTGGCTTGATATGGTAGGAACTATTGGCTTGCTATGGTAGGAACTATTGGCTTGCTATGGTAGGAACTATTGGCTTGCTATGGTAGGAACTATTGGCTTGCTATGGTAGGAACTATTGGCTTGCTATGGTAGGAACTATTGGCTTGCTATGGTAGGAACTATTGGCTTGCTATGGTAGGAACTATTGGCTTGATAGCTATGGTAGGAACTATTGGCTTGCTATGGTAGCTATGGTACATGGCACTTTGCTATGATACACACACATTCCAGCGCAAACACAATGGCCAAAAACATGCTATTTTCCAGACCAATGGAATGAAGGTAAAAAATGCACAACAAACTGCCTAAGAAGCCAGGTGGCTAAGATGAGAGGATCGAGACGTGGAAGAATTCCCCGCAAAAATGATACCCCTTGTTCAATGGTATGCAATAAGACATGCACATGAGACAACACAACACTACTCTACTACATGTACCTTGGCATTTACAATGGACCGTAACAAAATATTAGCTGCACAACCCACTTTCTTCCATCTATCCAAGCACATGCACTGACACACACATGTAATACGCACACAACACACACACAACACACACACATAACACACACAACACGCACACACAACACACACAACACACACAAACACACACACAACACGCACACAACACGCACACAACACACATAAAACATGCACACAACACACACACAACACATACAACACACATACAACACACACACAACACATACTCTCTCTGACTGACACCTACATGATGTCGTGGGGCGGCAGGAGGTGTGGTTTCAGTCACCACATCACTCTCGTGATCATGCCTATCTTCAGCAATCGGATTGACCACGTTCATCCTGGGTGTGTAGGCCATTTGGCCGGCCATTCGTGGAGCCAGGAGCTCACGCACCTTCCTCAGCTTCTGCTCCATGCCATCGGAGAGACTCTCGTTCAAGAGGAGGTCCCCTATCAATCCATTGGCTTCTGTAATCTCCATGTCATGCATCTAAAGAAGTGAGAGGGGGGGAGGGAGGGAGAGAGGGAAGATGGAGAGGGGGGAAAGAAGAAGGGAGAGAGGGAGAAAGGGGGAAGAGGGGGAGAGAGAGAGGAGAGGGATAGAGGGGGCGAGTGGGAGAGGAAAAGAGAGGAGAGGGGAGAGAGGAGAGGGGAGAGAGGGAAAGGGAAGGGAGAGTATGGAGAGGGAGAGATGACAGAAGAGAGGTGTGCTAATGAACCTCCCCTTCCTTTCAACTTGCCATGCCCACACAAATTCCCCCACCCACCTATCTTCCCTAAACAGAAGCCCACTTTCACGCAAAGCTCTGCAAGAAGAATACACAACATCCCTACTGAGAAGCAGTGGGCCTTACAGAACATTCCACCTATGCCAGACAATATTGGCATGCACACTAACAAATGCTACAGCAGTGTAACAAGACAGCCATACATATGGACACAAGGCTTGCAACTCTTTGAGCATTTCCCTCTAGCTATGGTACCAGGCACTGCATCGCAGCTACGACAACATCTGCATTCTACACTAGTGCACTAGCGACACACACACACACACACACACACACACACACACACACACACACACACACACACACACACACACACACACATGCATGGCACAGACAGGGAAAAAAAACTTCAACTTTTCATTCCCCCCCCCCCCCCCCCTTCCCCAAATGCAATCAACATGAGAAGCTGTATGTATTGTGTACACTAGATGTGGAGGTTTACAGGAAATAGACGTATTTCTTTTAAAAGATGTCCACACGATACAAGTGGATACACATCATTCTGTAACAATCCACACAGATGAACAAAATTACTTTGATCTGCTTACACACCCTGCTCCCTAGCTGTGAAAATGAGACATGCTTCCCAAGCCACCATGACAAAGCAAGCGTGTAACCTCTAGCCATATCAGAACACACTTCCATTGGTTCCATTGACAGTCTCCTTTCTGACAAAGAATGCCTCAAAGCGATCACAATAGCCACACCCTCAGACCCTCTTACCATCCACTGCTGTGTTCCCAGTCCTACCCACACATGGCACCCATGCAATGCAACAACAAAATCTTTTAAAAAATGTATTTCAGATACCACATTGGTGTGCTACCAAAACACCAGTGGATGCTATCTGCCTAATCAGATGGGGGTAATCCTTTTCATTTCATGGCACATTCTGCCATCATATGACCACAAAGCACTCCTCACTATTCCCTTATAGGGCTCCAATGGAAGCAAACCCCTCATCAAGCAGGGATACCAAATCCTAAAGCAAGAAAGCAAAATAGGATCACCAATCTTGCGTAGATAGATATAATTGAATGACCCAAAGCATCACCATATCAATGGGTTAGAGCTTTTTTTTTTGTTTTGTTCTGGCACGCCCTTTGCGTAGAGGAATTGATCGAAACAACCTCAGGTCATTCCCTCCCTACTCATTGACAGCAGATTTTGTAAAGAGCTCTATAAAACAAGTGTTGACAATCATTGCTGATCCCCCATAAGCCAGCTAGCTAGCACAGGCAGATAACAGTTGATGTCTATTGTGGGCTTTTGATCAACCACACATCTTTCATCTTTACATATTGATTAAGGGCTACTCATTAATTTTAAGCTGGAAATTTGTGCTATTCAGAACATCTAGCTTGAAAAGAAACCCATGCTCCAACATTGTGAATAAAAGCGAACTAATCGGTTTGGCATTCTATGATGAATTACATTCAAATCCTAATCGATTGGGACATGTAGGAACCATTTAACTTTAACATGCAAAGCTCTTTCCTGCACTTCACACAGGCAATGCATGTACTTTGTAGCCCAAGTCAATTGCTGTTTATTAAACGTTCATTCTAACATGGTTGAACCAGCGTGCCATTCCCGTGTCCGAGTTTGACAGAACAACGTACGCTGTATTTAATAACAATGTGATTTGGTACAACATGATTAGTCCCCCTTCCTCCTGGCTATCCATTGTCCCCCTTCCTCTTGGTTATCCATTAGTCCCCCTTCCTCTTGGTTATCCATTAGTCCCCTTCCTCCTGGCTATCCATTGTCCCCCTTCCTCTTGGCTATCCATTAGTCCCCCTTCCTCCTAATTATCCATTAGTCCCCCTTCCTCTTGGTTATCCATTAGTCCCCCTTTCTCTTGGTTATCCATTAGTCCCCCTTCCTCTTTGTTATCCATTAGTCTTGGTTATCCATTAGTCCCCCTTCCTCCTGGCTATCCATTAGTCCCCCTTCCTCTTGGTTATCCATTAGTCCCCCTTCCTCTTGGTTATCCATTAGTCCCCCTTCCTCTTGGTTATCCATTAGTCCCCCTTCCTCCTGGCTATCCATTAGTCCCCCTTCCTCCTGGCTATCCATTAGTCCCCCTTCCTCTTGGTTATCCATTAGTCCCCCTTCCTCTTTGTTATCCATTAGTCTTGGTTATCCATTAGTCCCCCTTCCTCCTGGCTATCCATTAGTCCCCCTTCCTCCTGGCTATCCATTAGTCCCCCTTCCTCCTGGCTATCCATTAGTCCCCCTTCCTCCTGGCTATCCATTAGTCCCCCTTCCTCTTGGTTATCCATTAGTCCCCCTTCCTCCTGGTTATCCATTAGTCCTCAATTACACCCAGATGATATACAGATCTTGTACGCTGGAACACAAACCTTATAGCATGGTGTACAGGCAAAGGGTACAGGGGGCAGATTTAAAACTACCCCCACATACTATGGTTGCTCATAGCAACGGAGCGAAATTGATGCCTTAAAAACAAATGCAAAATGTTGAATCGTGAAAGCTCCATACTCTCATCACCACTTCACACGATCCGTCACACCAACCTGCATCACCTCCTTACACTGTCACCCTAAACACACACCATCACCCCTGTCACACCTCCCCTTACACCATTACACCCTTACCCCCTCTCTGTTAAACGTAGTTACGTCCAAATAGTTATCCTCCCCTCCCACCCGTCACTAACCAGTACTCTCTGCTATCCCTGTGCCCTTGTGTGTGTGTGTGTGTGTGTGTGTGTGTGTGTGTGTGTGTGTGTGTGTGTGTGTGTGTGTGTGTGTGTGTGTGTGTGTGTGTGTGTGTGTGTGTGTGTGTGTGTGTGCTCAAAATTTGCGTGATAAAACTCTTGATATATGTACTGGGAGTACCAATTACACAACCACACACACACACACACACACACACACACACATACACACACACACACACACATACACACACACATATACACATACACATATACACACACACTGTACCTGTGGTAGTGTAAAACGCATATGTTTCATGGTGCAATGCTTGTACGCCAACTTTAAAAAAAAAAAAGAACTAACCATGCTTCCAGTCGATGATAGCGAGTGTCGCCCAGGCCTAAGGCTCTGCATCGAACTGTCCCCATCGCCAGACCCAGAGGTAACAGAAATCTTGCGCCCGGGAGTGCCCGAGTACTTGAAGTTAGCGCTACTGACGCTCAGCTTATCCCTTGTCGGCTGCTGTTGCTGGCGTAGCTGCTTCCTCAGTTTACTTAGAGACAAGAACCCAAACTGCTGGTTCGTCTCGCACAGCGTTAGACCGGCCAAGGCGCTCACGTAGACGAGCTGCGGGAGGATAACGGCTGGGAGGACTCGATGGAAGAGGCAGCTCGTGCTAAAATGGAGGACTTCCACGAGAGCCACAAAGACGAGTGACTCGCGCGCAAAGACGGCTCCAAGCCCGCCCCTCTGTGCCACGAGAGCCACGACTACCAGCAGGGATGTCCCCAGTAGAAAGAAATAGGCAATCTGGCTTGGAAGGACCGTCAGTGCGACTATGGCCGGGTGGCTCGTGAATAACAGTGCGGCCATGTCGAGGACCGTCCACAGTCCGTAGAGTGTCAAAATCCTCGTTGGACCGAGGTCAGAGTGCGAAGGGTTGTGGAACCTCTTCCACCACACGAACAGTCCGCAGCACACGACGAACATCCCCATGTATGTGAGCAAAAAACCAAAGAGATGAAACAGCGATAAGAGTCCACTGTATCCGATAAGATTGAACATCACACCCGCGAACACCACCACTGCGACGGTCCCTTGCGCGAACAGGTTGCCGAAACGACGCGCCTCTGGGCTTAGAACCCGACCCTGAGACCCCCCCTCTTGAGTACCGGCGCCTTCGGTCGAATCGACGGCTTCGTCCACACGCACCGCTGGGCCTCTGGCTGTGTGGTGGACCACGGGAGCATCTAGAACACGACTGTAGCGACGTTGCTGTAGCAACGTCCCACTTACTCTCCTCTCCGGAGTCAACAGGCTCATCTCAGCTCCGCTATTCGAGGGGGGGGGAATTATAATAACACCTATATATTGTTAACTGCTTATTGTACGCATGACGCATGCGCGTGACCCACATGATCAATGTTTATGTTTAAAAATGTTGACACAACTTCTGTGACCAGCAAAATTATACAGCTGTACCAGGTGCCCGTAAAAGCAATTTGCAGTCAGATGGCCAAATCATTCCATGCAAGTTTATTTTCTCATGTCCACTTATAACGAGACTAAGAACTAAGTCTAAGAACGGACAGATTTGCGATTGATGCTTAACAGCAGCCCCCCATTGTGCAAAATTACAAAGGATAAGTGCAATGAATTTGATATGCCTTGAGATGAATTTAGAGGGCCTCCGGTGGAGCTACATAGCTTTGCAAGATAATTACGTTAATGGTTGTACAGAATTGGTGATCGCACGGCAGCCAGTGAGCTAAGTTGTAAACACATATTTATTCAACATGAAGGTGCTCATTTCATTTTACTAGCGTGAAATGAAATTATATGTGGAATCTTGAAGTCACACAGTTTAAGACAAATTCTTTCCTGCCTGTGTGAGACTGTATAGCAATGTGGAGAAATGAACTCCATAAAAGGAAGACATGTTTCTCAGTAAGTTACTGTCCAAAAAGTAGCTGTTGGTTCTACAATGCTGGAGTAACAACATGCAAGGGAAGCTTTTCACATTGAAGTAAATTTTTAGATATTTATTTGCACGTGGCACATGCAATGTTTTGTTCTGTTTAGAAAGGATTGCAAGTTTGCGTCCTGACAGAACACGTCTAATCAGTCATCCTTGTTCCATCACCACACAAACACACGCACAACACACACACACACACACACACACACGCACAACACACACACACACGCACACACACACACACGGACACACACGCACACACAGTTCATGATCCTCACACTAATTTATATAATGTCCAGACTAATATATTATACAACAGTACATATAGGTCTCTGATCCACGATATGGGATCTACATGGCAGTGTGCTACCAAACTGTGCAAAACTCTCCTACTCCTCTGAACTAATAATTTATACTCGTGCTCTCTTTCATTTAGCGACGTAGCCAGAGAAATGCATCAAACGGTTCATATACCTGTAATGGCCATAACCACTTTCAGCACTGGGCAGATTATTTGATTACATTATGTTTAACGTGACAACAATCTTGCGCTTCACACTTCGATATACTGACCAGCAAGTTAATAAAATATAGAACGCTTTGAAATGATGTAATTAAGTATCAACCTCCACTTCCTTTCCATGTCCTTCCGACCTCCACCCCTGTTCACACATCCGGGTGAGACCGTCTTCAAACATTATTCAGTAAGATATTAATCAGCAAAACTGATTATGCAAAGTCATGTGTTGATTGAAAATTGTTACTGGTGCTAGCTCACAGCGAAACTTACAATTGATTGATGTTACTGGTGCTAGCTCACTGCGAGACTTACACGGTTATACCGTGTTATGAACCATTGGGATAAGCGCACATTAGTTTCCACAAAATTTGGTAGATCTCTGCTATAACTACCCCAATCTGATATGGTCCATGTACAGCTATCGTATAATTCTTGTATAACTATATTTGTGCAACTGGTACAACCCAGCTATATCACTAAGTTGTTCAGTTGCCATAACCATAACCATACTTTTCCTGCTGTGTAGGAAACAGAGTTAATCAGGCTTTAATTAGAACAATTAGACTTCGGCATCCAAGCGCATGCGTAGTTCACACGTGATTCAAAACACAGTTCCACCCTTTTTTTACAAACAAAATTAAAAGTAAAATAAAAAACACCGAGGAGGAAACATGGCTGCTGGTGGATATACAGCGTATCCAGGTTATCCTGGATACTACTCGCGTCCACCCTCTGCGGAATACCCTCGCGATCAAGCGGCAGGTGCCTATCACCTCGTAAATCCTGAATACAACGAGCGGTTTTACGGTGCGCACGGATACGAAGGGCAAAGGGCTGGCGTTATGAATGCCTACGAACAACCCGAAGCGAAAAGGCGCAAGGTAGACGGAGTCACGATCTGTGTCGACTACGTGCGCGGGTTCTGCGTAAAAGGAAACCGCTGTCCCAAACCCCACGTTGATTACGTTGAAAGCATAGACGAAAGGGAAATATTAGCGAAAGTGAAGTTCTGCCACGACTATCAGAACAAAGGGGTGTGCGTGCGCAAAGACTGTAAGTTTCTTCACGTGACACGGCGGGAAGAGGACGAGTTTCTCCTAACAGGTACCATACCTAAAAGCGTCTTCGATCGAATGCGGGAGTGGACGCAGAACCAGCAAACGAGTGACATTAACTATGAGTTCGATCCCAGCGCTGCTCCAGGTGGATATAGTTCAAACGCAGCCGCGTTCAATCCCTCCGGTGGTTTCCCGTCGGCCGGTCGTGGTCGTGCGGACGTCGTTGGCGGTGGCGTTTATGCCCAGCGGAAGCCCATCGCACCTAGACGCCCTAGCGTGCCCATGGGCGGTTCGCCTGGCGTTTCGGGGACGGGAGGCACGTCGTTCGGTGCTAGTGGCACCCATCCAAGCAGTCAACCCGTCACGTACAGCAACTTCTGCATTGACTTCCTGAAAGGGACATGCGTTAAAGGAGCCAACTGTACCCTGAGACACCTAGAGATTGTCGACACGCTCGAAGACAGGGAAGGGATTGTGAAATCCATTTTCTGTCACGATTTTCAAAACAAGAGGTGCCCACGTCACTTCTGTAAGTACATACATGCCACTCGGGCTGAGGAAACCTTCTTCCTCGATAATGGCTTTTTCCCACCAACTCTAAACGAAAAGAACCACGATAAGATGTTCTTTTCCGATACCTGCATCGATCACTTGCGCAACCAGTGTATCAGGGGACAGTCCTGCCAGTTCAAGCATGTCAACTTTGTCGAGTCCCAGCAAGAACGCGTCACCCTAAGTCGTTCCATCTTCTGCCACGACTTCCAGGAGAGCAGCTGCAAACGACCCAACTGCAAGCTTGTGCACACGGGGAAGACGGACGAGCAGTACTTCCTCCGCACGGGGACCCTCCCCGACCCCCTCCGGATCCCCCCCTCTGAGGGCGAGAGCAAAGTAGACGTCAGCCACCTTGTTGGAAATGTGTGCCGGGAGTTTGTCAAGAATCAGTGCACACGGGGTGCTACCTGTCGCTATTATCACCCTACCCCGGACGAGATCCAGGCCCTAGTCACCCAGCAACAGAGTCCAGAGTTGAAAGCAGAGTCTCCCGCCAACAAACCCACAGTTGATGCACTCATGGCTGAGAACGAGGAGCTGAAAAAAAGGGTGGAGCAGATGGAGCGTCTCCTTGCCGACGCGTGCCACTGCATCACGCTTGCTGTAGGAGACCAGAACCCCACTGTAGCAGCCCTGATGAAGGCCATCGGTGACCTGGCGCCCACATCTTCACTGGCAAATCACGAGGGATTGGAGAGCAAGGCAGATGGTGACAACAATGGTGGTGGAGTACAGTGACTGTGGTAGATTTTATCAGCTAGTTGTGATTTTTTAGGCTTTTGTTAGAAACAGAGATTAAATAAATACCTTATGCTTTTCTTCTACTTCCCTTGGTTGGTATTATGCAAACGTAGGGCACTATAGGCTGTTATGATCCTTGCCTTGTATAGTGTGAACAGTAGATTATTTTAATAATATGGTTTTCTTTTTTTTTGTTGTTGTTTACAGAATTAATCACTACATTGTTTTAGTGCCATATTAGTTCATTACATTGTATTTTCACCAGCCTTGTCCTACCCATTCTTTCAAACTACATGTGAACCAGTCATTTTTGGGAACTGGTAGAGGGTTAATGTAGGCTCATCAAAGTTTGTTCATACTAGGCGATATGACCTGAGATTGCTTGAAACCCTGAGAACAGCATCTTTAATGCTACTTTACTGTTTTATTATATGTATAATCCTCGAGTTGGAATTGTAAATGAAACTATGCCTGCAGTCAGTCTATATACTACTGTATAAGCAGCACAATCTATATCAGCCAACAAGATTAAGACAAGTGAGAATGCTATTAAAATGTCAAGGTTAGGGGGTGTGGTTTCATTAATGCACATGTACACACACATCACAAACATGCTGAATATTGTTGTGGGTTTATCATGCTATATATCGAAGAGAAAGATCTGTTTTTTTATTTAATAAAAGCAAAGTAAAGGAACTTTCCTACACACAACCACAGAGATTGTGGTGTGTATAGTACACTTACATAAATGCACTGTGTTCTTGTTGACATAGCCACAAACTTATAAATACCAGGCTGTTTATATAATATAGCATATGCCAAATACAATTCTGTCACAAAACCATTCTAATTATAGCACACTTCACCACTACATGCAGACAATACAGGCTTCTTTTGTAGTGAATAAAAAAGGGAAGAAATCACATAGTGTGTAAGTTCAACAGTCCTTAAGAATTTTGTATCTTGAGCACCTCCTGATCATAGCTCAAGCATGCCTTCTGTGCTTCTGCTCTGTAAAGAAGCACAGAATAAAGAATAAATCATTATCGCTCCCTATTAAGAAATCAAAAGCACCTTATCTCTTCTACTTTTCCCCTGTCACTGTGGTTTGCCACTGGTGCTGCATCCCCTTTGAACAGCATCCCTTGCTTTGATAAGAAACTGCAGTGTGGAATAGAGCAGTTTCCAGACAATGACCAAGTACATGTATGTTTAACCTTGTGTCCTTTCATTTTATCGGTTCCTATCCCCCCCCCAGTCCCACTAACCAGCAATGCCACCCCTACAGATCAGACAACTCACTCATAGTTTTCGGCAAGGTCGTCATCAGCCATTTCTGATCCATTCTCTGTCCTAGTCGGAGGGATTTGGACAACAGAGGGATGGCCACTTTCACTCTTTGCTTCCTGCACATCATGGCGTACAAGGTTCACAGATTGACTTGACTCCGGAGCAGACGATGCCTTTTGACTGCTCGCAACCTTTAGATCCAAATGCAGCAGGTCAAAACAGTTCATACAAAATTGATGAACGTTGCAACGCACAGACAGACAGACAGACAGACAGACAGACACACACACACACACACACACACACACACACACACACACACACACACACAGTGAAGGTGCATACCTCTGATGAGGGTGATGGAGAGCCTTGTATAAGTGGTACATCCTGAGAGTCAGTGGATGTATTCAACGTGTAACTGCCCTTGGCATGTCTAGAGAAGCACAGTATGCAAATATAAGTACATTGCTCATTATAATAATAATAGTATGCATAATTAGCTGTTGCTTTACACAGTTTCAAGAAGAGTGGTATGGTAAACAGAAGACAAAAAAAAACATTTATGTGCCGTTCTTAAAAAGGGCAACAAACATCAATCGAACACCTCAAACCCCAGCATGATACAAGACTGTCATTCCTCGTGTGATCATACTGTGACACTAGCCTCCCCCCCCCACCTTTTCTCCCCCTCTTCACTATAATGCATTAGACCCATCTCACCTCTCCCTCACACAAGTGGATCGTAACATTCCAACTGTATGGATTTGTGTACACATGTACATCCACCCCCTCCCTCGGGATCAATTACTCTACACTGCAACATTCCATATGCTCAAACATGCATCCCTAATGAACTATGTAGTTGGCATTATGCGCTCATAACCTAACAACTGTTTCTGCCTGGCAAACTAACTAAGTCGCCTTTGACATGCACACACGCCACCACCATGCACACACCACCATCATGCACACACACCACCATCATGCACACACCACCATCACATGCACACACACACCACCATCACGCACACACACCACTACCATGCACACACACCATCATCACGCACACACACCACCATCACATCATGCACACACACCACCACCATGCACACACCACCATCACGCACACACCACCATCATGCACACACACCACCATCATGCACACACACTATCATCATGCACACACACCACCATCACGCACACACACCACCATCATGCACACACACACCACCATCACATCATGCACACACCACCATCATGCACACACACCATCATCATGCACACACACCACCATCATGCACACACACCATCATCATGCACACACACCACCACCATGCACACACACCACCACCATGCACACACACCACCATCATGCACACATACCACCATCATGCACACACACCATCACGCACACACACCACCATCATGCACACACACACCACCATCATGCACACACCACCATCACATGCACACACACCACCATCATGCACAACACCACCACCATGCACACACACCACCATCACGCACACACACCACCATCATGCACACACACACCATCATGCACACACACCACCATCATGCACACATACCACCATCATGCACACACACCACCATCACGCACACACCACCATCATGCACACACACCACCATCATGCACACACACACACCATCATGCACACACACCACCATCATGCACACACACACCACCATCATGCACACACCACCATCATGCACACACAACCACCATCATTCACACTACCACCATCATGCACCACACCACCCATCACGCACACACCACCATCAGCACACACACACCACCACCATCATGCATCACACACACACCATCATCATGCACACACACCACCTCATGCACACACACCACCACCATCACGCCACCACACACCATCCTGCACACACACCACCCTCATGCACCACACCCCACCTCATGCACCACCACCACTCATCATGCACCACACCATCATCATGCACACACACCACCATTCACCCACCCAGCACCATCACCATCTCACGCACACCACCACCATCACACACACCACCACCATCCATCATGCACACACACCACCATCATGCACACACCACCCCCATCATGCACACACACCACCATCCACACCCCACCACCACCCACATGCACACACACCATCATCATGCACCCACACCACCATCATGCACACACCACCATCATCACATCACACACCCCCACCATATGCACACACAACCCCACCACCACCATTCACCACCACCACCACCACACCACACCGCACACCCACTACCAACACCACCCCCACTCATACACACACCCACCATCATGCCCACACAATTCCACCACATTCACACCCCCCACACATGCACACCCACCATCACATGCACACATGCCACCTAAGACTGCACAATTGGTCATCAATTCGAACCCCTCCCCTTGAAGCCTGTACCAAATACCTTTCATCGTCTGAATCAGAACTGTTGTTTTCATCACTGCTGTCAGAATTCTGCTCAGGGTTTAAGCTGGATGTTTCACACTTCCAACATCCAGTGGTGAAGTGTCCTCACCATCTTCATTTGCCGACAGATTACTGTGCAAGCAAAAGCAATTACATAATACCATCAATAAGAAAAGGTGACCTCTTCAACACCCTTCATTGTTCTTTCCCTCACCGATATCCAGTTGTGTCCCTCTCCTGAGGCGAGGCACCTTTGTGCTCTTCATCCAAGTCCCGACCCTCAGTTCTGGAGAACAAAGCATGATACTAAGCAATAGCACCAGTTTAAAATCCACGCCACCTCATCCCTCAAGCAGTTTTTATTTATTTAATGCATGCTACACTTACGAGTCGTTCAGAGATGAAGGGAAGGTACTGAAATCTGCCCAGCCTCCTCCTCCAGGACTCTGCGCACTGACGGCCATGGGCCCCTCTTTTGTCCAGTCAGCGAAGCCACCACTAGTGTCCATGGGTCTTACTCCAGTGAGGTCTTCATCTGTAACTGTGGTGATGACTGCAGGCCTGACACCTGTAAGATCTTCATCTGGAGTGATCTCTGATTGCCAAGAAATAACTGGTAAACAAAAATGAAATTTCCTTAAATGGCAATGGAAACAAACCTTTACAAGACCACATATCACACACGCATCAGCACACCACCCACAAAAGCCAAATTCACTCACACACACACACACACACACACACACACACACACACACACACACACACACACACACACACACACACACACACACACACACACACACACACACACTAATGGAGCTAAGAATAATGGAGCTAAGAATAATGGAGCTAAGAATAATGCTACTCAACTGAACACAAATAAGTTTTGAACTGGCGACCAAACAAAGCGACAACCGAACAAAGCAACAAAAAGGAATCGGAAGATATTCTTATTCTCAAAAGAAGTACAGCTAATTGACTACAGAATGAAATCTAAACATTAGGGAGTTCTAAATATGAACTAACCCATGTTTGTGTCGATTTTTGTAGTTCCATCTAGAGATTTGGATCGCGTGCTGGTTATCTTCGATAGGGAGTTGACTGTAGGGGTCTTGTTGTACACGGCGGATGGGTCTCTCTTCTTCTTCTGTGGCTGATCCTCATCATCACTGGAGCTTGCCAGTTCTTTTCGCCTCTCAAATTCTTCATCATCGCTGCTCAAACTGCAGATCAGATAGAACTAATCACTAGCGACTTTCAGTAACTCATTGACGTAAAACCACAGGCTTATCATACAAGCTCAACCAACAGCTTCAAAGAGATACACATACTCTTTAACAAAAACAAAAAAAAAGATATGCACGTCATTCACCATCAGCACCCCACATCTCCCCCTTCATCCACAGATATGCATGTCATTCACCATCAGCACCCCACATCTCCCCCTTCATCCACAGATATGCACGTCATTCACCATCAGCACCACACATCTCCCCCTTCATCCTGAAGTGCAACCCCACACACCCAAACCACCCTCCCCCCCACCACCCACAATACCTCTGCTGGTCAACGGCAGAGACATAGGAGACTTCCTTGGTCCACGTATTTGACTCCTGCAGATGTTGCACGATAACATAATAGCACAAACCCACAGCAGAAACAACAACAACAACAAAGCATGACCATTTCTTTCCCATACCTCTTCGTCACTTTCTGAATCATCGAACTGCTGTATTTTCATGGACCACGCCACCTCAAAGGAGGCAGAGGCTGCCGATGGCTGTTCATCCGCCTTCACCTCACACTTTAGATCCATGAGCCGGGAGAAGGAGGGGGCAAAAGGTTCTTGCTGGGCCACAATCTCGTCCTCCACACCGAAGTCCTCCACAAAGGTGTTCACATACTTGGCGTCCTGGTACTGTGAAAAAGCCTGTGCAGATGTGTATGTGTGTGGTGTGTGTGCATGTGTAGGTGTGTGGTGTGTGTGGTGTGTGTGTGTGGTGTGTGGTGTGTGTGTGTGGTGTGTGGTGTGTGTGTGGTGTGTGGTGTGTGGTGTGTGTTGCATTTTTGCATGTGTACATGTACATATAAAAGTATAAACATGCAACCTACTACTACTGTATCTGTACAACAGACAGTATAGGCACTACACACCTGGTGTGGTAACACCACCACCAACCGTACCCAAATTTGCAAATGCACACATTGGTAACAGACATACTCGCACACCTGTGCACAAACGCACCAACACATACCTTTTCTAGTTCATTGTCTGGTTGCACATTAACTGGGTCAAACTCGTCATCGCTATCATCCACGTTAGTTCCCAGAGGACAATTTCCTCCCTATAAGATAGAACTCAGGTGATAGCAGTTCGCTGCATCATTCCCCCTCCAATGTTGTAGTACTCTCCCATAACACTGTTGTAGTACTCTCCCATAACACTGTTGTAGTACTCTCCCATAATACTGTTGTAGTACTCTCCCATAACACTGTTGTAGTACTCTCCCATAACACTGTTGTAGTACTCTCCCATAACACTGTTGTAGTACTCTCCCATAACACTGTTGTAGTACTCTCCCATGATACTGTTGTAGTACTCTCCCATAACACTGTTGTAGTACTCTCCCATAATACTGTTGTAGTACTCTCCCATAACACTGTTGTAGTACTCTCCCATAACACTGTTGTAGTACTCTCCCATAATACTGTTGCAGTACTCTCCCATAATACTGTTGTAGTACTCTCCCATAACACTGTTGTAGTACTCTCCCATAACACTGTTGTAGTACTCTCCCATAACACTGTTGTAGTACTCTCCCATAACACTGTTGCAGTACTCTCCCATAACACTGTTGTAGTACTCTCCCATAACACTGTTGTAGTACTCTCCCATAACACTGTTGCAGTACTCTCCCATAACACTGTTGCAGTACTCTCCCATAACACTGTTGTAGTACTCTCCCATAATACTGTTGTAGTACTCTCCCATAATACTGTTGTAGTACTCTCCCATAACACTGTTGCAGTACTCTCCCATAACACTGTTGTAGTACTCTCCCATAATACTGTTGTAGTACTCTCCCATAACACTGTTGTAGTACTCTCCCATAACACTGTTGTAGTACTCTCCCATAACACTGTTGTAGTACTCTCCCATAATACTGTTGTAGTACTCTCCCATAATACTGTTGTAGTACTCTCCCATAACACTGTTGTAGTACTCTCCCATAATACTGTTGTAGTACTCTCCCATAATACTGTTGTAGTACTCTCCCATAATACTGTTGCAGTACTCTCCCATAATACTGTTGCAGTACTCTCCCATAACACTGTTGTAGTACTCTCCCATAACACTGTTGTAGTACTCTCCCATGATACTGTTGTAGTACTCTCCCATAACACTGTTGTAGTACTCTCCCATAATACTGTTGTAGTACTCTCCCATAATACTGTTGTAGTCTCTCCCATAATACTGTTGTAGTACTCTCCCATAATACTGTTGCAGTACTCTCCCATAATACTGTTGTAGTACTCTCCCATAATACTGTTGCAGTACTCTCCCATAACACTGTTGTAGTACTCTCCCATAACACTGTTGTAGTACTCTCCCATAATACTGTTGTAGTACTCTCCCATAATACTGTTGTAGTACTCTCCCATAACACTGTTGTAGTACTCTCCCATAATACTGTTGTAGTACTCTCCCATAACACTGTTGTAGTACTCTCCCATAATACTGTTGCAGTACTCTCCCATAACACTGTTGCAGTACTCTCCCATAATAGAATGCCAGTACACACGCAATGAAGCCATACTTGTGTAATGTAATACACATACCAGCTATTCCCCCCCTCCACCCCCACCCCCACCCCCATATAACAGTACCATAAACAAAAACTCAAGTGTATACCAAGAACTAAACTGTTCTGTAAAGTTATGGGAATATGCCCAACAAAACGACCATCTCACTGTCGTGTCTAACATACTGGGCTTGTTCTTGACAAGTGCACACACAAACCCTATGTGCAACTTTGTGTGCATTCCAAACTCTAACACATACTAGATTTGTATCATTTTTCTTATTTTGGTCAGCCACTGGACCACTGAGGAAGTCGCTCCAACGGCTGAACATCTCCTTGCTCAGATTGGTCTTCAGGACGTCTCGAAGCTGTTCATCTGTGTCTCCACTCATCACTAGGCAGTTCACTATCTTCAGGAGGTGACCCATGTAGCCTTGCCGGGGCTGGTATTCACTATGTGTGTGTGTGTGTGTGTGTGTGTGTGTGTGTGTGTGTGTGTGTGTGTGTGTGTGTGTGTGTGTGTGTGTATGCGTGTGTGTGTGTGTGTGTGCATGTGTGTGTGTGTGCATGTGTACATGTGTGTATGCGTGTGAGTAATTGTGTGTGTGTGTGATTGTGTGTGTGTGTGTGCACGTGTGTGTGTTTAAGGGTTTGAGTAAGAAAGTACACCCCAGAAGTAAGATGTAAATCGATACAGAACACGCAACATATTGCAGTTCCTGGTAAAACCACACCGATACATGTATGTATTGGTCAGTGTACAGCTAGCTCCCTCTATTGCCTTGGGTACACATGTACGTAAAAATGGTAGTAGCTACATATCACATTACACCTGTTCTAGTCAATGCCCACACTTCCTGAGCGAATTTGCATAGTAAAATAGTATGCTTATTAGTGCCCTTAACAAACCACCATCCCACAAATATTTATTGCACAGTAGTGAAAACAGTTCTCTGAAAACACGCCCATATGGGTCTAAAACAGTCTTCTAATACCACAACCTTCTCAATTACAATATTCAGTGCACACAGAGCGAACAGAAGCAGCAAGCCCACGTGTATCTTACTTGTTGTTCCTCTCAGCTCCCTGTAGTATCTTCTCAACCAGCTGACAATCTCGAAGCAACTACAGAATAGGATAACAGCTCCATAATGAAGCACCATACGCAAGCACTGTCATTACACAACATAGCTCACACTAGTAAGATGGACCTGTGCACACGCACGCACGCACGCATGCACACACACACACACACACACACACACACACACACACACACACACACACACACACACACACACACACACACACACACACACACACACACACACACACACACACACACACACACACACACACACACACACACACAATCTTACATGTTGCTTGAGCGAAACTGCATCCCCACCATCAGAAACAGCCAGTGTGGATTGTAGGGCTGTACTGACACATATCTCTACCTGCGTATGCAGGAAGTTGTTCCACGGACAACTTAGGAAAAGATTCTGTGCAAGAGGAAGAATGATTTGTCACAGTAATATCACAGAAATGGCAGCAATACAGAGCAATTCCGTCAGAGTCATTGACACAAATGAACAGTACATGTTCTGAACTATAAAATAGGGTGGATCTATTGTAACATTTCTTCCTGTGCCCTTGTCGGGAACAATAACACAAATAAAATGACAAAACTAATAAATGAGGCAATGATAACCCGCAAAATCAATGTAATATCAAAACCCTCCTAAATCAAACTCTAATCTCACTTCAAATTGAACTAAAATACATACCGTGTAATCAAAATGTGTTAATAACTGATCCTTGTGTTCGCTTATTTAAAGGTTGTTCAAACTGACTAAGTTACTGTGGATACTTCTACAGTACATGCGCATTAATGTTGATTGAAATTTAAGGAAACAAATTCAAGAGGTGCTGACCAGAAGAACGGATAATGTATTGAGGCGAATGATTTCCTTTACTACACTGGTGTCATTGCATTGCAGAAGTGCAGCGAAGAGCCTGATTACTTGAAGCCTTGTGTTACCTAGAGGAGGGATAAGGGTGCCCATTGTCGTCAACATGAGAGGGAGCTGAAGGTTGGGAGGAAAAGAGATGCAAGTCACATAAACACAAAGTAAATTGAGTAATCACCTAACAGGTATGGTGACACATATTAAATCTTACCAGCTGGCCCTGTTAAAGCTCACAATACTATACAGTTGGTTAGCATGCCTTGTCACATTCTGTACATAAGCACATGCTTTACAATCACAAATAGCATGCACAAGTAAAACTCACATTTGTTCTTGTAAGTAGATTATGGAATGTCTGTAATCTTGGAACTACGACACGTAAAACGTGGTCAATTGCTAGGAGGAAAGAAAAAAAAAAGACCAACTATACTTTTAAATGGCAACAATGCAAAACCCCACAACACTTTCTTTCTAATTAACCCTCCCTCTCTCTCAAACAAAAAATATACAACTGATGCAAAAATGGTCTATAAGTGACAACGGAAGGGAAAAGAAAGGGTTGTCCAATCGAGCACTCAATGCTAGGCATGTGGGGGACTCACAGGTAGTGCTTTCTAAAGAGGAGGGCTGTTCACTTCCTGGCGTTGGGAACGTATTGGTGAATGTTGGTGACAAGGTGCTTCCAGACCTGAACAAGCAAGCAGTGGGTAGACACGAAGACAGTAAAAACTGAACACCACTCTTAACTTAACTACCTTTTTTCTAGTACAGTGAGGAGAACAGATACACCATTGATAATACATGTGTCCACACCCGTCTCAGCAGAAAACATGTTATTCAACATTGCCTGAACAATCTCACCACTGCATTGAAAGAGATGGAGAACGTAATGCAAGAAAAGCAACTCCTAGAGACACACAATTACATTACAGCGCCATCACCATACAAGTAATTTCAAACTACACTGCCAAATTGAAATGAGCCATTCACAGAAGCTCCACATGCAAGTATCACTCATTGCTGCACTTCTGTACATGTCTGCTGCCATTTTATAGGTCTTTGTCTACGGGTGTACAGTCAGGACCTGATGGTTACACAGCAGTCAATATGGCACACCTGTGCATCTGTAGCCTACCAGGGGGAAAGCTACAGACAAATATGGTGTGCAATGGGGCCTATTCCCACTTGCCATAACCAAATGCATCAACATTGTATGCATGCACATACATGTACGCTTACGGGATAACTGTACAAAGATATACGTGCACATATTCCAGGTGTAAGTTCCCGACCTTTCCAATTTCTGCAGAAGAGGGGCTGCCACGGGAAGGATCTGTGCTGTCTCGCGGGACACCCTGATCATTTCACACAAGGCCTGTGCTGCATTGACACAATGCTGAAGAGAAGAGAAGAAAGAGAGAGGTCTTTGGTGCACTGTGCAACGACAACTGCATGTGTATGTTATGGCTGTAAATAGCCTGACTCAAAGTTACTGCAGCCAAAACTCAAACCACAAAGTGTTACATGCCCTTTCAGAATTCTTAACAAACTCATTCAGGTATGAGCTACATGGGTACAGAGGCAATGTTCACTTACATCTGGTGGCGAAGATGGACGGATGAATTCAACAAGGCTCTCGATGACTCCTTGATCTCTTAGCCACTGAAATCAAATCAGCCACTTTAGTAAATAGATACCAACCTCACACCTTATATAATCCTCAGGCCAGACATTACTTCCTTCATGCATACCATTACTCTCTCCTAACACCTCCTACCCACACCATCCTCCAACTCCCCCATTCATCAACCACCTCACATACCAATACCGTGTCACACTCACCAACTACTGTGAACTACATATTGATATTGATCAAATCATGTGTACCTTGCAATGCTTTGCCATGTGGGTAACTGCCATCAGTGCAAGTCTTCCAATGCACTACCTCGAGTTAAATGTGTGAACTATATCCTAGTGTCACCTCTCTGTGCTAAAAGGCTAAATAGCTGTTTATTTTCAATTGAGGACCATAAATGTTGTGCTTGAGTAGAACTGAGGGTCTGCATGCTCCATACACTGACCACACCCACTTGCTCACGCCCCACCCTCACACGCTCCATACTGCTGACCACACCCACTTCTCATTCCACTGTACCGAGTCTCAATCCTGCATCACCTCAGTACAGAGACTGGACATCATATATTACACCCTGATATTTGCAATACAGCTCTTTTTGTTCATTTTCAAGGGATCTTATAACACACTAACAGAACACTTACATTTCCTGTTAGTGTTTAAAAACATGCCGATATAGGACAAACAAAGCGATCAGATGTTGTCTGTTCTCATTGTGATGGCTTAAATACATATTTTGCACCTGAGTCATGAGGCAAGCAATAAGCAAGCTCCACGACACAGTACTATTCGTTGCCGTAGCCATGGTGACAAATGATTTACTACGGGCCAGCTAATTGCTCCACACATTGTAAAGCATGTTGAATAATTAATTACTCATGATTGCATTGCAAATAATCATGATGACAGTTACGGTTGTTATACAGTCAGCTTCAAATGACTCAATGCAGGCATCATGCCATTGCAAAATAACAGTGGATGATTAGTACACTGCTGAATACCTTCTGACCAATCATATCATACTCCATGCCAGACCCCCCCCCTCCAACGTACCACTGCGAGGCCAAGCCTTGTTTGTTCGCCTTCAGGCACTGCTACTAACTGCAGCAGAAGGTCCATTATTGCTGATGTCCCCAAGTGTGACATAAACCGAGGTAAAAAGTCTGTCCTGTTTTTTATGTAGGCAGCAATCTGCAAGAAAAATTCAAATCTCAATATAAAGCTTAAGACAGCCAGGAGGGTGTCCAGAACATTTGGAGACTGAAATAAATACATGTGTGTGTGGTGTGTGTTTGTGTATGTGAATGTGTTGTGTATGTTATATGTGTGTTGCATGTAGTGTTGTGTGTGTGCATCTGTATGTTTGTGTGTGTGTGCATGTGATTGTGTGTACTAACCACGGTGGGCTTCTGAAGCAAAAGCATGATGATCACCTTGCTCACAAAACTGGAGTATAAAGACAGAATGTGGAATAAGATGACAGTGGGGGTAGGAGGAAGATGACTACCTACAATCTAGCCAACGTACCTCCCAACAAGTGGGTTGACAACGCAATTGAGGTCTAGAAAGGACCAAAGAACCTGTAATAGCTTGTCATTGGTAGACAAAGCCTCCACTATGGCATATACATCGGAAGTCAACAGCTCACAAGCCAAGTGAGGGTACCTGAGAAAAAGAGGCAGAAAACTTTCAATTTCCATGCCCAAAGTAAGAACTCTTTACTGGTTCAAGTTAGAAAGGTGGGAAATATCCTTATGTATATGCCCACCAACCAGACCCAGGTATAGTCAAGAGTGTATGCAAGTTGGCCAGACACATAAATGTAGTGTGGATACAACAGAAGACATACACCAGATAAACACAACATGAAATATGACACCGATTACATTGCTCCTACACCTGATACAGAAAGATGCACAAGTCTAGCACTCTACCAGCAATAAAAAAATTTCTACCCACTCTAAAACTCCCCTCCGATCAAATCACAGTGCCCGTTACATCACCCTTTAAAAATCAGGCCCCACATCAAGGTACATGGTTCTCCTAGCACTTGATAAGCAACACAAACAATTTGATGGACTAACTTGAATCTGACTTTTTCATCCACATTATTGGGTGGCTCATGTGAAACAAGATTGACCAGTTCTTCAAGAATTTCCGGTCTAGTCAGGCTACATGAAGGTGAAGGGGTCAAGGCAGTTGATGTGGTTGTCAAGGTAGCAACAGAAAAACAGGGTACTTACAAGTCCACCAGCTTCCTGTTTTGTGTCTTGCACTCTTGTAGAACATCTCCTTCCTCCAAGATCTCACCAAGGGTAAGGTTCTGACAACCCACACCCACACCCACACACACACACACACACACACACACACATATCAAAGATAAATCAAAACACATTTTCATTCAACCACCCCAAACACAGCAGGTACATGCCAATGTGAATAGAAGAAGTCAAATCCCATTCCCTCTAGTGATCACATAGCATGTGTGTAGCAGCAAGAAACACTACATTACCACCACAACTAACGAAGAGGAGGAAATAGGAAAGAAGAAAACAGTCAAAAGAAAAGATCGACATCTATAAAGGACCTGCACAACTATAAAGGTGGGTAATCAACAATACATGAGTTCTATGGTTCATAGCCATAACAATGGACATCTGTTAGCTCCTAGTCCTCTCCAATTCACTAGCAGCGAAATGCATACATGCAGAAGAAAATTGAAAGGTATAGCAACAGAGTACAACAGTATGCAAATCATTATTGGGTGATCAGATACATAGCCATGCAGAACGCACCTCTTTGTCTAGGAGTGTATCTATGCTCGATGGCTGCCGAAAACTCAGCTTCCAAAACATTTCTGGCTTGTGACTTCAGAACACAGGGTACTCCTAGAGAAGAAAAGGGTTTAAACATGCCAAGTGAAGGAAAAGTTTGATGAAAGAGGTGAAGGAATGAAGGAAAAGGTGAGTGTATTTGATGAAAGAGGTGAAGGAAAACAGGCTGATAGAGAACAAATGTATGATATTTCCCAAGTTCCCACACAACATATCCCCACAACACATCTCACACAAACGCACCCCACTTATGCTACTGACACAACTCAAGAATTGAGCGAGACACAGCCAAGAAGGCATTCCAGACCACCAAGCAATTCTAACTTTCAGAACTTGGGGGGGGGGAGGGGCCCTCACACAATAACCACCCTAACCACCCACTCTCACCAACTCATCATTTACACATTTTGCACCATCTCACTGCAGATCCCAATCTATATATCTTCAGAAATATGGATGATGAAATGTGTGGTCTAGTTGCATGCACATATCAACAGCACACATAAACAACAACAAAAAGCGGTGGTTTGGAAACCAGTTAACCATGTTGCTGTGGCACGTCTGCAACAAGCCAAAATACCAGAGAGATGTGGTTCAATAAATCATACACATGGTAGTAGCTGCTGCCAAACAAGATACCCCTGATGCCTTTGGTCACACATGCTATCAACGTGCCCACACGTACATGCCAAAACTGTGCTGAGGCCACAGAGGGAAAGAAAGTGAGGAGGTAGCCAAAATAGAACCACAGCCGTGTCAAGGATTGGATACTCATACATAGATACATACATGCATACATACACGTATGTACATGTAGTATTGCCCACATATATAATACATGTGCATGCACACACTCACTCACACGTAACTGCATACATTTAGATGCAGAACATGAATAGTCGACAAGCATCAGATTAATACAAAATGGATACAAAAGGTGCTACACTCACACATACGCCATAACAACTGAACACCCCAAAAGGTCAACAGCACTCCAAAATAGGGATGAATTCCACTACCGGACAAGTGGCCCAAAATGCCCATACACATCTTACATCTGAAGCAAGAGGTTCAAATGGTTCATCCGTCACATCAACCTGGACTTGCTCTAATAGACAAACCACAACCCTTTACATCACCAATTGGTCACGTACTGGGTATACAGCAATCACAAAAAACAATCCCTAGCGCTAGTAATCACTCTGTAGTATGTATATAAACCCAACTCCAAACTTGAAGCTATTCCTTTACGTAGGATTGAGCGGGTTTCTGGGGCAGATCTTCGCGTACTGACGTTAAGCCCACACGCACACAACACATGACGTGCGTACGCCTTCAACCGTGTGTCTATATCTATGTTCAGATAATAACAGTCTCTTTAGCTGCTGTGTTCACTAGACATAATACAGTCTCGTAAAAAACAATTGCTATGCTGCAACCTTCCACCCAGTCCTGCACTCAGAATGGCATTGAGCCATGTCGACCAGGTTGTGTGAACGTATTCAAACATCTGTACATCACCCTTCACCCCGTACAAAAAATGCCGTGCACACATTCTCCTCAGTCACCGCTTAAAGCTGCGGTGTACTACAACGGCTATACTTCAAAACTTACTCAACACTAGGTCAGTTTCGTCGTAAATATCTGAGAAACCCTGTGTTCAAATAGCAACTGCTCAAAAAGCCAACAGAGAAAAACCACGACTAGTTCTAGTCCAAAAAAATACTTAGTTGTTTTTTGACACACTTAGCACTCCGCCATACCATCTCACGTGATCTCCAGCCGTTCGCATCACGTGACTTAGCTTACCACACTCCCTCACCTCACCACGCTACTTGCATCAACAAGTTGTTTGAGCTTTCCGATATATAAATATTAACTAGGCACTCATGTCGGAAATTGAAAGGAACCCGGGAATTCCCCTTGACATCGCCTGGGTAGAGCGAGTGCGGGTTAACCTCCCAGCTACGCAGTCCCGAGCTGCCACGCTCAAGGCGAGGCGTTCGATAAAGAAGGAGTGGCAGGCCGCGTGGCTGCTGCGGATCGTGACCTGCATCGACCTCACCACGCTGGACGGTGACGACACCCCGAGCAACGTGAGCAGGCTCTGCCACAAGGCCAACACACCCGTCCGCCAGGACCTCATCAAGGCGCTCGGCGTGGAGGACAAAAGAATCACAGTGGGCGCAGTCTGCGTGTACTCCTCGCGCGTCAAGGACGCCGTTAACGCCCTCCGAGAGGTACACGGAGAGCGTATCCCGGTCGCCTCCGTAGCCGCGGGATTTCCGGCGGGGCAGACCCCGATGGAGCAGCGGCTCCAGGAGATCGCCCAGGCCGTCTCGTTCGGGGCCACGGAGATCGACATCGTCATCACGCGCACCCACGTGCTCACGGGCGAATGGAAGGCCCTTTACGACGAAGTCAAGGCGTGCAGGGAGGCGTGCGGGAACGCCCACCTCAAGACGATCCTCGCCACGGGTCAGCTGGGCACTCTCACCAACGTGTACAAGGCGAGTCTCGTCTGCATGATGGCCGGCTCCGACTTCATCAAGACGTCCACCGGGAAGGAGACTGTGAACGCGACTTTTCCGGTCGCCTTGGTGATGGTGCGAGCGATCCGAGAGTACCTGCGGGTGACGGGGTACAAGGTCGGGTTCAAGCCCGCTGGAGGGATACGGACGTCCAAGGACGCCCTGTCGTGGATGTCGCTCATGAAGGAGGAGCTGGGAGACGAGTGGACAAAGCCGAACCTGTTTCGCATCGGGGCGAGCGCCCTGCTGGGCGACATCGAGAGACAGCTGTACCATCACGTGCATGGACGGTATGCCGCTTTACACCAGATGCCTATGTCGTAAAAATCCGTGTTGGGTGGAGGGAGGGAGAGGTGGTTGTCTATTCCTTCTGATAGGTTTTTTTTTTTTTTTTTTATCCCGCGCATATTAACTGCCCGTATTGGTGTATTCTTATCGCTTTTTTTTTCTTTTGGTTTTGTTGTTTCTTTACTCGTGACAGAGATATGCCGGAATCCTGAAGTGTGCAATTTGTGCACGTTCTTTCCTTTTTTTTTTTTTTACACACACCTCTCTGGACGCATTTAAATGGTTTGTACATCACTGAACACATTATTGGTGTTTCTATTAAAATGATTGTGCATTCCATGCAACCTGTCAATTGGATTCTTTTTGTACATCTTTGTGCAATATGACATATGGAACGTTCTATACGAAAATGGGTCTTGTGGATTTCATTTTATAACATAAAGTTTAAATCGATATATCTTCCGAAATATTAACGCTATCGGGTTCCTATTTTTAACACAACATACCACACCATTACTATATGTGAAAATTCATTTTGGTGTCTTACACATACGGGGTACCGACGTTACAAGGTCCGATACCCCGTAGGGTTCAAAACGGCCACATCTTCAGGTAGGAGTGTCCAAATCGGTTCAAAATAGGTACCTATGTAGAAGGGTCCTACCGCTATTGATTAAGACACCAAAATGGATTTACACATATAGTAATGGTGTGGGATGTTGTGTTTAAAATAGGAACCCGATAGCGTTAATATTTCGGAAGATATATCGATTTAAATTTTATGTTATAAAATAAAATCCACAAGACCCATTTTCGTATACCGGGTGTCCACGAAAGAACGCAATCTATCAAATGTTATTCCCGTTCAAAAGCATTGCGTTCTTTCGTGGACACCCGGTAGAACGTTCCATATATAGAATTACGCCATTTAAAAAATATATATATTCACACACTCTACAATACATGAAACAGTTTTCAAATCACAAAGAATGTGCAGAGAGAATCATCTGCTCTGCTTCATGATGGCCAGCACCTGCTGGTATACCACACTAGCTGCATCGAGGCCCCATATGAAATCCATGTGGTCGTACTGCGGGATGACCACATTCCCGATGGTTGTGTTAACCAACTCAGAGGTCAGTGCAGCAACGTCTGTCGGGTCAGCCACCCAGTCATTTCCGCCCGAGAACAGTGCGGTGGGGACTTGCAGTTGGGTGATGTTGTAATTAGGGGGGTTGGGCTTTTGAAGGGTGGTGGAGGTAAGAGATGGGAGGGGAGAAAGTGAGCACAGGGAAGATCAAATGACAGTTGAAGTGAAACAGAAGGGTAAAATAATTTCTTTTTGATCAAACCAAAACAACAAAGTTGTTGCTTACCACACCATAGTGCTCCATGTTTGCATTGGGAGAGCCATAGTCATACATGCAGAAGAGACCTGAGCGAATCATCTTAACAGAGAGAAAAACAATTAGGTCAATAACTCACACAGAGGAAATACTTTTGTATATGCAAATTTGAGACCCAAGCACATGCTTCTAGTACAACTGTATCAAAAGAAAAAATGTCAAATTGACTAAACAAATAGTGAGTCAAATATTTTTATGTAGGATTAGGGTTAAATAATTACCTCAAAAATTGCATAAAGGAATATGGGCATGCTCTACATGTATTTTCACATTAATTAAGCTCACACTTAGTTTTGCTAACCACACTATAAGTCAAGCATAGACCACACCCAACGAGTAGGTCTGGCTTCAATGAGGTTGCAAAATGTACCTGTGACCAGTGCACAACGTTTCGAACAGAAGTACCAGCAGGAGTGTGCGTCACATAGACTTCGAGCCTAGTCTGTAAATGGGAGGTATGATAGACTTTCAAGACTAGTCTGTAAGGACAAAGCTATGCACAAATGTCTGGCAGTTCAGGCACATCCATGCAACTCGAATGACACCTGACTCTGTTCTAAGGGCCTTACAATGTTGATGTCTGTGCGATCGAACCCGCAGATTAAGAACAGGATATCCTCACACACGTACTCCACATCAATCAGGGGACAGATGATTGCTGTCAGGTAGTCCATAAAGGAGGCAGTGGGAAGGAATTCCCCTGTGCCATCAAGGTTAATCAGAAACTGAAGAAAAAAAAAAAACAGGCGAAGTTAAATGACTTCAACATTGTACACTGTATATCATACAATGCATTATATTGTGTTATTGGACATGCAGAGATTAAGGCTACACACAATGACATGCAACATCACTTTGCTAGTGTAACAAAGTGCAAGTTAGTTAAAAATTACATTACAAGGTGGCATTACTGATATGACTATTCATATATAGATTTTTTTTTTAGCTATGATCAGATTCCAATGATATCGGAGCCCACAAATTCAAGACGGATATCTAGCACAAAAATAAAAATACCCAAGGGTCTCCAACTAATCACCCATTATCGGCATTGTGAAATCCAAAACGTTGAAAACAAAGGTGCTTTCAACTAGTATTTTAAACATGTGTAGTGACATCACCATCTCAAACGCCACACCCCTCTCACAAACAACTGTACATTCAGTGCTGCCCAGGGGGCGGGGCCATCACAATCTACTCACCTCCAGCTCCTTGTAGAATGGGGCAAAGTAATGCAAGGCTCCCTCCACGTGCTTCACCGTGGTAATGGGCGCCAGAGCGAAGAAGGCCTTCACCTTTGAGGCCAAGTCCGCACTGGTTGAGAACCCAGCAAAGCCCATGATGGTTCCCTGGGAGTGGCCGACGTAGAATACCTGTGACTGGCCCGTCACATTCAACACATAGTCCAGCATGGCAGGGAGATCCACGAGTGCGTGCTCATCAAATCTTTGTCGGGTGTACGTGTGTGTGTGTGTTTGTGTGTGTGTGTGTGTTGAGAGTGGGGTATGTGTGTAAATAGGCAACAATAAATGTGCATATATGTATGTAGAGTGAAGCAGAGACTATATTCATAACTGCAGGCTGTAACTATGGTGTGCAGCAATTAGGGAGAGACCTGTGATAGCTGGAAGTCAAATGGATGAGGGTGGTAGATGGTAGGGGAGGAGAGGATGAATGGGGTGGGCGTGGTGAGGTGGAGGGACAGAAGGGACAGTTGAGGGTACCTAGGAATGTCCAACACCACGTGTAAGTGGCGTGAGGTTA
>JABACO010000021.1:2187327-2189827 GCA_013339895.1 Ephydatia muelleri
CCAAAATTTTAAGCAGTGAGTTTAAAACAATGTTATGCTAAGCGCTAAGTATTACAATTTTGAGAGACAAGTGCTGAAAAGGGAAAAATCTTTGGGGGAGGGTATGTATGGAGGCTCATAGCTCAAGGTGAATATTAATCCCCTCGAGTTTTGAGCCTCCATACAGGTGGGGCCCAGGAATTTGCCCCCCCCCCCCCCCCTTCATAGTTCAAGCCTTAGTATGAGATAGTAGCTGTGTTACTATGGGCTCCTTGATAACTTTGGGCCACACAATATCTCCAACGTAGTCACAAATCTCGTTGTGAGCAATATGACTAGTCCCCTTTCTTACAGCCCAGGGCACATTGGAGAGTAAAGTTAAGTCCTTGGCATTCAAAATACCACAGAATTTCTATTATTCAATTTGCCATAGCCATGCAGAGAAAGTCGAAATGCTATCTCTTATTACAATCTCTCACTTCTCTTAAATGGGTTCTGATGATACACCATAACAACAATACAATCAACAATAAACAACAACAATAACCACACAAAAAACAAGGCTGTGCTGCATAGAAGTGAACGGGTTGCCCGATTGGTACAAGAGTGTGAGTGTACACTAACAAAAGTACCTCCAACCAAAAGACACCAACACAAAAAAAAGTCACAAGCACATTCGAGAAACAAGAACAACACAGAAGCTAATACTTTACTTCTTTCCTCCAGGTCGACTTGTGGTGGAATAGGAGCGCTTCTTTGGCACACCATCCGACTCTTCAGCCACTCTTGGCAGCGTGCTGGAACTCTTCTTCTCGAGATGCGCCCTGCTTGTAGGGAGGGGTATGCTTCCACTCCCCGTAGGGGGCTGTACTCCCAGGGCACTGGAGCTTACCGAGCGTTGCCCCTTTACCAATCTCTTGGGAGGTTTCAACTCTGAGCTAACGCTCTGGGGATCTGTAGGGGACACAGGTGAGGCAGGTTGCTGTGGCTGGTCCTGCTGCTGTGGCGTCGGTATGAACTCCAGCATCAGTGCGAGAGGGTTGAGATGCTCCTTGGTTGGTTTTCCCTGCACATACAACAGTACTTTAGATGGTATGCAGGGGATATACGCGTATGTTGTTGAGGACACGTACTTATAAGAATTGGTGACAGGAAATTACACTATTACTCTTCCCCAGCCCTCTCTCCATCCAAATATCCACTCGCCCGAGGGCTTCCACAAATATGATGCACACCACTCTAAATAAGATACACCAGAACCCGGAAAAAAACAATTTAATCAAAATTGACAAAACAAAGCAAAAAGAACCCTAGTTGATGACCACAAATGATGTTGTAGGCCCACAAAATGGATAACATTATACTGTGGCTGACTGGTGTAACGCAGCACCCTTCCCCTCCCCTTACCACCTGTCCCTAACAAAGTCACCCTCCAGACTTCTCCTATGGCAACGAGACCATCACATGCCTAACACCACAAACACAAACCACATACAGAGAAACACACGTATAAAGCACTCCTCTCAAGTGTAGCTCCTAACTGCCTTTTTGAGTTAGCATGCAATATATCTGCTGGTTTTAGACAATGCCTTGGACATTTTCAAACTATTACAATTGAAAGACAAAGGAAGACATTAGGTAGCAAACCAACTAACCATGATCCATGCGTCTTCCTGAACAGTCCTGGCTGGGTACCTCTGGGTCGTGTCAACGTAGAGCATCCCTCTAATCAGTGACTTGGCTGAAGGGGAAAGATTACATCAAATGACAGATATCCATTGGATGTCACTGCTACAGTCTCAGGTGTAATGTCCTCTTCCTCACCATCCCACCATGTTATCTCATCCTCACACTCCCACCACATACCTCATCACATGATATATAACATCCTCACACTCTCACCCAATCCACACACTCCCACCACATACCTCATCACCCATCCTCACACTCCCATCACATGCCACATCACATGATACACCCATCCTCACACTCCCATCACATGCCACATCACATGATACACCCATCCTCACACTCCCATCACATGCCACATCACATGATACACCCATCCTCACACTCCCATCACATGCCACATCACATGATACACCCATCCTCACACTCCCATCACATGCCACATCACATGATACACCCATCCTCACACTCCCATCACATGCCACATCACATGATACACCCATCCTCACACTCCCATCACATGCCACATCACATGATACACCCATCCTCACACTCCCATCACATGCCACATCACATGATACACCCATCCTCACACTCCCATCACATGCCACATCACATGATACACCCATCCTCACACTCCCATCACATGCCACATCACATGATACACCCATCCTCACACTCCCATCACATGCCACATCACATGATACACCCATCCTCACACTCCCATCACATGCCTCATCACATGATACTCCACTTATACTACCACATGTCTTCACACCACAATCGTACCCTTCCTCTTGTCAGACACATGTTCTCAGTACCCCACTTTCTC
>JABACO010000021.1:2192327-2284827 GCA_013339895.1 Ephydatia muelleri
TCAATATGAACATGCATGCATGCATACCCATAACCGAATGCAATGAATACACATATTTAGATAGCAGTAATGTATCCACCTTGGTCAGCCTGTCCCTCAGGTTTTTCCTTACTTTGGGTGTGTCCAACACTTCTTCCAGCTTGATAATATGTGGATGGGACACCCTCTTTAGCACTTCAACCTCACGTAGCAGGAATTGTATAGCAGAGCTGCCAGGCTGTGCATGTATTTTATGTGTGCAGCATATTGGTTAGGTTTGAAGGTAGGGAGAGGCAAATGGGGCATTAGCTAGCTGTCCATTGTATCAGAAAAGTCATACAAATAAACACAGATAGCAAACATCGAAATACACACACACACACACACACACACACACACACACACACACACACACACACACACACACACACACACACACACACACACACACACACATATATACATAAAGAGCTCGCCACTCCTCGGTTACAAAAAGACCTGTCATTTTAAAGGCACTGCAGCAACTCTTAACGCAAAGCATGTAAAGCGCGTACTCTACCTTGTCCTTGTTCACAATTTTCATTGCATACTGCTGCCCAGAACATTTATTCGTTGCTTCAAGTACAGTGCCGAACGTTCCCTGACCCAGCATGTTTCCAAGCGTATAGCGCTTCTCCACGTCACTTTCTTCTTCAACTCGAGTGTGGGGCGTGTCAAAGTCACTCAACCGCTTCTTTTTGTCTATAGCAGCCATTGATAAGTAACAATAGAGAACTTCCGAGCAGAATTCTGAGCAAAAGCGTCGCAGAACTTAAGCAAGTAAGTAGGTATTACGTGTATCCATGCTTTAAAATTTTAACCCAGCCCACCTATCAACAAACCGATCAGCCGCTATATGAATAGGAAATGTATCGGATATCACCCCGTGGCGACGCCCCTTTGTGTAATCGCTCCGCATACTATGGTAATTAGCACAGCGCTTAGGAAAAAAAGGTCATTTTCTTCTCATCGTAACAACTGGCGCTGCACATTTCACCTCAGTTGTCTAGGTTTGATTTCAATCCGCAACCAAAATCTGTGCTGCGTTTTTGTTTTAGCGTTTTAAAAGCTTGCTTCGACAGATCGCATCTTACAAGATGGCAAACATGATGGTGAGTTGATAAGCGGTGGGGAGAGGGGTTACGTTCCAGAGTACTACAACTGTAGCAGGCGCTCCAACGTCCTGTATTGTGCGGGTCCATTGTGGCGGTACAGCACGAAGCCAATGACGCGTGCGGCGCCACCTGGCTTGATTTTCCGCATGGCGCCTACTGCCTTCTCTTTACGGGTCCCCATTTCATAACACCGTGCGAAAATAAAAGCTGAGAGCTCAGTTAGTTTGCCACAACTTTTTACTACAGTAGACACAGCGCGTTGTACTAGAGACAAGTCGGCGTCAAACTGTGCTGGTATGGCTGTAAATGTAAAGGTAGAACACAGAGGTGCTAATGAAGTGTATACATGTCGTATAAAGTTTGTACTGTGGTGGCGCTCTCTTGAATCGTCTGTATATTCAAGTACACTAATCGCACACTTACTATGCTAGGCTTTGCGCTGCCCTTCCAATGAATGGGACCAGAGACGTCTCCGGCATAGTTGCCCTCTTTTGCAAATTGTAGAAAGCTTTGACTATGACCACGCCGGAGACGACAGAACCGGTGGAGGGGGGGGGGGGGGGGGGGGGGGGGGGAAGGGGGAGGGATAGAGGAAGAGTGTGGGGGGGGAGGAGGGGGAAGGCGGATGGAGCCACTAGTGGGAGATGAGGGCTTTGCATGTATGTGATGCTGTTTCTTGCGTAGGAGGTATTTATACCATTCAGTTGGACTTTCTGGAGACATAATTGCCCTTTTATGGGTTTGTTGACACTAAAGAAAGCAGCTTGAAGAAGCAGGGAGTGATAGAACTAGGCTGAGACGAGCCTTAGGTTGGAACAAGCAAAATAATGGGTCTAATCTTGGATCAAATCTCAAGTCACTTGATGGACAAATGAATGTCAAAACAGTGTGTGTGCTTGTACATTATGTGGAGTCTTTGTGGGGCTTCTGTGATGCATTCTGAAGATGTATGGATTCCCTAAATGTGGAGGAAGGGGATTGTGAGAGTGGATTGTGAGATGGGTGGAGGAGAGGGTGGAGGAGAGGTAGATAGGTGTGGTGTCTTGACCATTACACTTTTAATTAATGAGCTCCAAAGAAGAAACGGTACTGTGATATGGATAATATTGAAAACATTTCAATAGCTTGTAACAGACAGTTGCACTGCATGTGGCACACCAGTGTGACCCAGTGCCCAAGAACGCATGATGAGCTACTTACAAGTGTTTTTTGCATTGTCCATGCAAAAGTCAAACAGTGTATATGTGTGTGTGCATGTGGATGTATGACGATGTGTTGCATGTATGTGTATGTGCATGTATGTACTGTGTGCATGTGTGTACTGTGTGCATGTGTGTACTGTGTGCATGTGTGTACTGTGTGCACGTGTGTGAGGCGTATTGTTTGGTCATGTAGTCATGTTCTCATGTACTTTGCACCTCTCCTGCTCACACATTACTTGTGTACACTTCTGTGTGTGACACTATGCCCATACATACATTCCCCCCCCCCCCTCCTCCTCCCCCTCTTCTCCCCTCCCCCAACATCCTTGTCAGTCACAGGAAGATGCTGTGTACATTTTTGATCATGGCTGTATGTGTGTGTGTGTGAGAGAGAGAGAGAGAGAGAGAGAGAGAGAGGGTGAGAGGTGAGAGAGTCCAAACATTACATTTCCTCTTGTGTGTACTGTATGTGTGTGTGTGTACTGTGTGTGTGTGTGTGTGTGTACTGTGTGTGTGTACTCTGTGTGTGTACTGTGTGTGTGTGTGTACTGTGTGTGTGTGTGTGTGTGTGTGTGTGTGTGTGTGTGTGTGTGTGTGTGTGTGTGTGTGTGTGTGTGTGTGTGTGTGTGTGTGTGTGTGTGTGTGTGTGTGTGTGTGTATGCAGCCATTCCCCTCTTGTTCACAGGTTCATGGCTCATTTGGTGCATGACCTTGCAGGTGGTTAATTGTCATAGCAACTAATTATTGTGTCCGCCAAAGTTACTTGTTTTAAATCCTTGAGCCGTCGCCACTTGAACTGGTTGGGTGTTATGGCAACCAAGGCATCGGGGTATGAACATGTGTGGCTGCCATGGGGAATCATTCAGAAAACGCATGTATAAGCGCACGTGCTGTGGTGCTGTGTATGCGGAGTGTATGTTGTATAGAGTGAGCTGTTTTTTTTTTGTTTTTTTTTGCACGCAAACTGATATTGGTTGCTACACATGTTTCTGTGGGTTTGTGATAGTGGTATATATGGTGTGATTGTGATTGTTCTGGGATAACCCTTTCTCTGAAGTATTTGACGGGTTTCCCTCCCTGGGGTGAAGTAGAAAGGTGAACCCCAGCCATTGTAGAATTGTAGAGCAGTTACAATGTACCTTTGTGTGTGTGTGTGTGTGTGTGTGTGTGTGTGTGTGTGTGTGTGTGTGTGTGTGTGTGTGTGTGTGTGTGTGTGTGTGTGTGTGTGTGTGTGTGTGTGTGTGTGTGTGTGTGTGTGTGTGTGTGTGCAGAGAGCAGTCTGCAGCTTCCTCTGGATTGATACACTGTGATCCATGTTTTATAAACTCACCATCTATGTTCCTATTGTTAAGCATTTCATTTTCTGCACTGACACACAACACACACACACATGACACACACACGCACACACACACACACACATGACACACACACATGACACACACACACACACATGACACACACACACACACACATAATGCACACGCAACACATAACGATACGTACCATAGCAGGCAATGACCCCACAGCCTACCATGCCCATCTCTATGGAACGGCACATCCAGCAGACCAATGAGCGATTACAGGTGAGGCTTACTCAATTTGTGCTGGTTCCCAGGTCACTGCTGTGATCTATGATTTGCGAGTGGTATGAGTAACTATTTGGCACATTGCCCTTTCAACTTTGGTCTATGACATCATCATAGAACACAATTGTGTCATTTTACAACAGGAAGTCTGTACAATTCAGTGGTAGTGGACTTGTAAGAAGTAAAGTGTATAGTACTTCCCCTATGTAGGATGGAGGACTAGAGGCATTGTTTGTGGTAGTGTGAGATACATTTTCCCTGATGACTTGTGGAAACACAGTACTTTTAGTTGTCGAAGTACTTCTCCTGCGTTGGAGGATTGTTATATATTGGTGAAGGGTGAAGGAAGATGGATAGTCCTCCTTGATGTAGGCAGTGAGGGAGGGTGTGGGATACTAAAGCTATGATTTAACATGTTCTCTACACCCATGTGCACCACACATGTGTTCACACACACACACACACACACACACACACATCCACATGCACACAGTGTACGCATACATTAACATGCAAACACAAGTACACTTCTTGCTTTTAAATGTTCTCTGCAATGGGTTTACTTCTTTAACCTCCTCGTATGTTCTCTCACTCCACACACTCATTACGCACACCACTCATCATAATTACACATCATCACTCACACATCACTCATCACAACTCACACATCACAACTCACACCTCACTCATCACTACTCACACCTCACTCATCACTACTCACACCTCATTCATCACTACTCACACCTACTCCACACACACTCATCACAATCACACATCATCACTCCACACACATCACTCCACACCACTCGCACCACTCGCTACCACATCACATTCACACCACACTTCACACATCACTCATCACCCACTCACACCTTGCTTCCATACTGATGTCCCCACCCTCACCACTCCCACCTCTCCCCAGGTAATAAGACAGCAACTGTACACACCCAGGGCGTTTGTGTTGGCGGCACGCGAGCTGCTGGACTGGTGCAGCGATGTGCGTGCCTTTCAGCCCCAGTATGAGATGGGCCTCATGAACTGTCTCCAGGTGGTGAGCCAGTGTGCTGCCTCTCCCGGCTTTGACCTCAGCCTAGGTGTGTCCTCTCGATCCAACTGTACTGTAGACCCCCCCCCACTGTAACGTCACTGTACTGTAGAGAACTGGCTGATGCTGGGGTGTGTGCATGTGGAATGCATAGTTCAGATGTAATCTAGGGAGGGAGAAGTCCCGCATGTTGCATTCTAATTGCCCCCTCCCCTTTCTGTAAAAGGAAAGTTCTGTACTGTGTGTGCTATATTTAGTAAACACATGTGTAAGGTTTTGTGTTACGTGCGTGTGTTATGGATGAGGGTGTGGATGGGCGTGTGTTATGGGTGTGAAGGTGTGGATGGGCGTGTGTTATCGATGAGGGTGTGGATGGGCTTGTGTTATGGGTGTGAAGGTGTGCTTTGTTCTGTTACATTGTAGGATATCGTCTGTTGGCTGTTTGTTCAAATCACAGAGACAAGTTTTCCCCAAAGAGTGCTGGTAAGGTGGTGTGGTGTAGGTGTGTGTGTGGTGTAGGTGTGTGTGTGGTATAGGTGTGTGTGTGGTGTTGGTGTAGGTGTGTGTGTGGTGTAGGTGTGTGTGGTGTAGGTGTGTGTGTGGTGTAGGTGTGTGTGTGGTTGTAGGTGTGTGTGGTGTAGGTGGTGTGGTGTAGGTGGTGTGGTGTAGGTGTGTATAGTGTAGATGTGGATGTGTGTGTGGTGTAGGTATGTGTGGGTAGGTGTGTGTGTATTCCGCGCGCGTGTGTGTGTATGTGTGTGTGTGTCAATATGTGCATTTTTGTAACAGGCGCATGTGTTTATAAATCTTCTTCTAAGAAACGGTTTCCATGTCAATGGCATGTTATGTCGCATACCCTTCAGTGCAGGCTTGTAGGAATGTCATCTGTGTGGGTGTTATGTATGCATCTGTATGCCAAGCATTGGGTCAGTAAAGTCCATACGACCGAATAAAGTGGCAAACTTTAAAGCCCTTGGTTGGTACACTGTAGCCTTCAGATGGCCAAATCAAAGATTGTATGCTGTTACAAGTGTGTGGTATGGCTCGGACGTGTGTTTGTGTATATGTACGTATTTGCATATGTGTGTATGTGTATGTGTGTGTGTATGTATGTTTGTGTGTGTGTGTGTGTGTGTGTGTGTGTGTGTGTGTGTGTGTGTGTGTGTGTGTGTGTGTGTGTGTGTGTGTGTATGTCGCTCATCTTTAAAAAGGCACCAATACCACCATACGCAGAGATGCTGGAGGGAGGGGGGGAAGTTTGCTGTGTCATAGTACTGATAGCCCCTCCTCTTTCACTTCTGGTTACATTCGTCTGGTTTGTTATGCTTGCCAAATACTACAGTAGATATACATAACATCCGTTTCAAGTAAGCATAGTCAAAGTCTGTCCTCTCCCATCATCGCTCTCTCTCTCTGCCCCTCTCCAATCATATCTCTCTCTCTCTCTCGGGAGGAGAGCGAGACGAGCCGCTTCTCTCTCCCACCCTCCTCCCTCTCTCTACACTCTATCTCTTCTCCCTCCCTCTCTCTCTCCTCTCTCTCTCTCTCTCTCTCTTCTCTCTCTCTCTCTGATCCAGCACATGTCAGTTGCCATCTAACTGCTTCACTCTGCATTCGTGCTTTGTGTGCATGTGCTTCTGGGGTGTGTGTGGGGAGGATGGTGTACTTTGTGAGTTGCTTGCTTCTGCATGTCATGTGGACTGTCTGTCTTTTATTTCTTTCTGTTTTTTTTTTTCATTTTAATTTCTTTGCCTGCATCTCTGCATGTGGAGTCCATGTTGGATGTGTGTGCATTGCATGTGATGGGTGTCAGAGGTATGTGTGCATGTGCATGTGGGCTGTGTGTGTGTGTTTCAGAGTGCCAGGCACTGTATCAGAGCATTTTGGTGATGTGTGGGAATGCATCTGGCTGTTCGTTGGCACCTAGTAATGAACTAAAGAGTCACTCTCTTGTTGTGGTCAATATCTGTTTTGTTGTTCACTAACCACAGTCTACAAGTGATGCTCCCTCTTAGCCTCACCTAGCTGTGTCCTCCATTGCACAGGCTTTTCCCCTTTTGGTTGTGTCTGTCCTCCTCCTATATATGTGTCTGTGATGCTTACCTGTCGGTAGTGTTGTGTGTGTGTGTGTGTGTGTGTGTGTGTGTGTGTGTGTACTAAATTGTCCTTTGATTTCATTAGTGCACAATCTATACACACACAAACCCTCACGTGCACACACCTGTGTACACATGCGCACACATACCTACACGCACACCACTCGTGTGTACACACACCTACACGTACACCTCCACACTCCACACACACCACACATGCCCATACATCCAAACCACACACACCCACACCTCACACACATCCACACTCCACACATGCCCACACATCCAAACCACACACACCCACACCTCCACCCACATCCACACTCCATACATGCCCGCACCACACACTCCACACCCACACCTGTACACACATACCTCCACGCCCACACTCCACACCTGTACACACTCACACCTGTACACACACATACCTCCACACTCACACCCACACCACACACAGCCACACTAGGTCAGTGGTGTGACGAGCTCGGTCGTTTGATGCTAATGCGTCACCACAGCATGTCGGCCAATGCCAAGGACACACCCCCTCAGCAGTCCTCCCATCAGAGCGCCATGGCGATGGCTCAGGCAGCCGCCGCCCATGCAGCTAGTCAGCAGCTCGGCAAAGCCATGTCTACACAGGGGTAAGGAAAAGAAAACAGTGGAGGAGGAGGAGGGGTCTGTGGTGTGTGGGGGTTCTCCGCAACATCTAATGTGCTCTCCACACCTTTAATGAATGCTTTTTTTTTTGCCTTCTGTTGCTATCCACACACACATGTACATGTAATGTACGGGTACACAACTTTGTGCAACACACACACACACACACACACACACACACACACACACACACACACACACTCCCATGCTTCACACCACTCACTCACACCACACCTACTCTCTCACACATCTCACACACACTCACGCATAACTCATACATAATACACACACATATACACACACAAAACGCATACATAATACACACACACACACACACACACATGTGCAGGGAGATGGGAGGCACGTGGATGCCCGAAGCACACCAGTTCTCCGTGGTCACTACAGTCCATGCCGGAGTGACCACACTGCCTCCACCCTCCCACACGCTCTCCTGTGACGATAATAATGCTGCCATGACAACGGCAGCCAACTACACCCCCACCATCGTTGCCAAGACAACCTACCTCCCACAGGGTCCCCAGTCCATGCTCAATGGGACCACCATCTACCAGCAGACTGCCCCCAACCAGGTTGCCCCGGGGAGTCCCCATTTTGTGGGCGTGGCCCATCAAGGCCACACCCACTCCAACGTGATGACCTACCCCTCACACCTCAACCAAGGTTACGTGCCAGCGCAGTTCTCTGGACACGCCCACCAGGGTGCGGCAGCTGCAGCGGCTGCGGCCGTCATTGCCGCCGCTGCCACGGCAACGGCCACCGCCACCGCCACGGCGACAGCCCAGCTGAAGAGGACTGACCACGGGGGCCAAGGAGGGGTACCCGTGAACCTCACTCAGCAGGCAGCCCTCCATCCTACCTCCGTACCCCTGAACCCGGTCCCCATCCTCAATGGGGTGGGTGGCTCCGCCCACTCCAGTCTCTCTTCCACTCCCACGGGGGCGGGGCCAGCCAGCACCTCCATTCCCACCTCGGTATCACACGTGTCCACTCTACTGACAGCTCCGCCCCTTTCCCAGGCCCAGGGGGCGGGACCAAATGCGATGTCTCAGGGTAAGCAGGTCAGTTCCCCTCTGGGGGCTGGAGGGGTCCAAAATGGCAGCGGATCTTCGTTGGGGCACACTGCTGTGCCCCAGGCACCACAGCAGGACACAAGTGTACTACAACAGAGAGGACAACAACAACAACAACAACAACAGGTTCACACTAATGGTTTTCGACCTTCTGGACCTATTCTAGTAGGTCCGACTAATTCAGCTTTGCAGCACATGTCTCCACCTCCAGCACAACAAATGCAAGCACAACAGATGCAAGCGCAACAACAAATGCAAGCACAACAACAAATGCAAGCACAACAACAAATGCAAGCACAACAACAAATGCAAGCACAACAACAAATGCAAGCACAACAAATGCATGTGCAACAACAAATGCAAATGCAAGCACAGCAGCAACAACAAATGCAAGCACAGCAACAGCAACAAATGCAAGCACAGCAACAACAACAAATGCAACCATCAGCACAACAACAACAGCTGCATCAATACCAGCAGCTACAACACCACCAGCTACAGCAGCACCAGCTACAGCAGATGCAGCAGTCTCACCAGCTGCAGCAGCAACAGCAGCAGCAGCAGGCTGCCATGCCAAGGCCGCCATATGGGTCTGGGGCCCAGGCCGGCAGCTGGCAGCAGTGCACCTCCCCACCCGTGGGGTCGCAGCAGCTCCTGGAGAGTGCGTCCCCTCCCCTCCCCCAGGCCCCCTTCATGCGTCCCCCTTTCTCTCAGCAAGGCAGCTCAATGAAGGACATGTCCATGACTTATGTCCAGGCTCCTCAGGCCGCACCATCGCAACAACAGGGGGCAGGAACCTACCCTCTTGGGTACGGGCAGAGGCCCCAGACCCTACCTCTACAAGAGAACTCGGTGGATGTAGCCCCTGGGACCCCCTCCGGGGGGTATCGGGGGTCTGTCCCGCCTCCCCAGCAGGGGGCAGTGTACGGATACAGGAGGCCCCCCCGCTACCCATACCCAAGTCAGCTGTCTCCCGTAGCAACCCCGTCCCCTCAGGTTAGCTGTTTTAAAAAGCCTCTAGCGCCATCTTAAAGAGCTGCATCTGTTTGTTGCTCACACAATCCAATACTGTGTTGCATACTCCATTTCACCACTTCCCCTTCCTTTTCGCCCTCCAATTTCTTCCACACTCAATGCTCTCCCTTAATACCTTACTCGGTTTTACTGCTTCTGCATTTCTTCACATGTGCAACTTCTCCCTTCCTCCCTTTCCCTTCCTCCTCCTCCTTCCTCCCTTCCTCCCTCTCTCTCCCTTCTTCCTCCCTCCCTCCCCTCCTTCACTACAGGGATCACAGTACAATGCCCCACAAAATCACTATCCAGGAACTCCAGTTGCCTACCCGGTTCCCAGTCCAGTTCCAGGCACTCCGTCCACCCCCACAATGCAAGGCCCACCCCCCTATGCCACACCCAATACCCCCACTGATCCCAATTACTATGGCAGCCTACAGAGCCTCCATCAGCCAGTCCCCTCCCCCCTCGGCAATAGGGTAGGTGTGGTTTGTAGTGTCATGTATACAGATGTGCATCCTGGCTGAATTAATAAAATGTTGATTCCTGTCTGAATTAATAAAATGTTGATTCCTGTCTGAATTAATAAAATGTTGATTCCTGTCTGAATTAATAAAATGTTGATTCCTGGCTGAATTCATACATTTTAGATTTCGGTGTTTGTATATGTTGTTGATGCATAATTGGTTATTAAAGTTACTTAATTGCTCTCCCAACTTCCAGTTCTTGGACTCGGGTGTGATGGGAATGGCTGTTCAGTCTCCACCTAACTATGTCCAGGTTCAACCCAACGCGATGCACTGCTCCCAATATCCGAACCCTTCTATGCATCCTGGTGGTGGGATGTACCCCGTGAGAGAGGGAGGTATGTGCCAGTGGAAGGGAGGGAGATATGTGGGAGTGGAGGTGAGGGAGATATGTGGGAGTGGAGTGGGAGTGGAGGTGAGGGAGATATGTGGAAGTGAGGGAGATATGTGGGAGTGGAGGTGAGGGAGATATGTGGGAGTGGAGAATGTGCCAGTGGAGATGACCTAAAATGAAGAGGTGGTGGAGTGAGGTACATATATGACAAAGTGTGACGGAGGGATAAAGACCAAGTAGGGAGTATGAGTGTGGAGGGAGGAGGAGGAGGAGGATCTGGTTGCAACCAGATCAGCATTCGATTGCTCTCATCAGCATATCACCTTCCTGCCCTCGTTGAAATTGTAACATCTCCTCCTTACAGATGTGTCATGTGTATTAAGTCTAGGTATATGCATTACACCTGCACTATAACACCTGCACTATACACACCTGCACTATAACACCTGCACTATACACACCTGCACTATACACACCTGCACTATACACACCTGCACTATACACACCTGCACTATACACACCTGCACTATACACACCTGCACTATACACACCTGCACTATACACACCTGCACTATACACACCTGCACACACGCACACCACACCTGCACTATACACACCTGCACACACGCACACCAGTTGTATTGTACCAGTGGCAAACCATGGCACTGGATGTGGTGACATTTTATTTGCGCATCTTTTTCAGCTGCACTTATGTGGTGTGTGTGTGTGTGTGTGTGTGTGTGTGTGTGTGTGTGTGTGTGTGTGTGTGTGTGTGTGTGTGTGTGTGTGTGTGTGTGTGTGTTGTGTATGAATGCAAATCTATCTTCTTTTGTGCCTGGACCCCCACCCTGATGAAACCTTACTTTTGTGTCAACAGGATGTAGGTCAGGGGGTCACTACCCTTGTGCAGCTTCACTTTAACACTTTTGCTCCACTGATAGCATCAAGTGGTTTTATTATTTTTATTGGCCTAGCAGGTGAACTAGGCTGTTACAGTTTTGTACATACTCGCCCTCTGCACACATGGCTGTTACAGTTTTGTACATACTTGCCCTCTGCACACATGGCTGTTACAGTTTTGTACATACTCGCCCTCTGCACACATGGCTGTTACAGTTATGCACATACTCACCCTCTGCCATGCGAGTAGTGTGTGTGTGTGTGTGTTGTGTGTGTTGTGTATGTGTGTGTATTCTTACCCAAACTTCTGTTGTATACATGGCTTCTGCTTGTAAACCTGCAGATCCGCTTCGACTGACTTTCCCTGTTCGTGAGGGTATCCTTCTAAGACCATTCCAGATAGAGCACGGTCGAACAGTTAGCCAGAGGATATTTCAATTGAAGGAATCTGTGCACAAAATGCTAATGCAGAGGTGTGTGTGTGTGTGTGTGTGTGTGTGTGGTGTGTGTGTGTGTGTGTGTGGTGTGTGTGGTGTGTGTGTGTATGTGTGTGTGTCTCTGGATGAGTATGAATGTGTGTGTGCATATGTGTGTCTAGTGTACGGCTCCCCCTTGTGGCATAACTGCTGGAACTGCTGGAATGATGGATGTGGATGTGTGTGTGTGCGGTGTGTTGAACTGAACTCCCTTTGCAGGAATGACCTCGAAATACAGTTCAAATGCTATCACCATGACGATAAACAACAACTTTGCAACTGGCCACAGGGCGTCTCTGTCAGCATAGGAGAGAACATCCAACGTATCGAAAGGGTATGTGACTGCAGTGTGGTCCCTTCCTGTGTACTTCATGTGCCCTTACCCCAATGTGCCCCTCCTCCCCCCCTCTCCACCCATAGGGAGATTCAAAGATCACCACTAGTCATCGTCCACTCCACCTGAAGCAGTTCTGTCAGCCTGGCCAGAACCTATTGGAGATCACAGTGACAGCATGTTGCTGTGTAAGTTGGGAAGGGGAGGCTAAAGAAGTCAGGTCTCATTCCAAGTAGATTTCTATGTCTGCCACCTTTTGTTTACCCCCTGCCGTCATGTCAATGCCACACCCCTTACCTCACCCCTCATTGTAAATGCCACACCCCTTAATGCCACACCTCTCATTGTAAATGCCACACCCCTTAATGCCACATCTCTCATAGTAAATGCCACACCCCTTACATCACCCCTCATTGTAAATGCCACACCCCTTACATCAAACACCCCTTACTTACCCTTATCGTAATGTGATCGATTGCTCTTTGGGCTTAACAGATGGTGTGGGGAAGTTCCATTACACAATGTCTTAATGACTGTTTCTCATGCCAGTCACATGATGGCATCCAAAGGGGGGCAGTGTTTCTCATGCCAGTCACATGATGGCATCCAAAGGGGGGCAGTGTTTCTCATGCCAGTCACATGATGGCATCCAAAGGGGGGCAGTGTTTCTCATGCCAGTCACATGATGGCATCCAAAGGGGGCCAGTGTTCTCCTGTTTCTCAGCTTTGTATAGGAGTAATGATGTGCTTACCATATGCCACTTCACATACATTTACATACTTGCACACCTATACCTGCACACACACACATACACACCTACACTTGCACACACACAGTCGCACTTCTTCATTTTGCAGCTGGTGCACAGACCCTCGGTTAACTCTGTGTTGCAAGGGCTACTGCGGAAAAGGCTTCTTCCGACCGAGCACTGCATTGCTAAAAGTGTGCTTTAATTGAAAATTGCCGACTACTTTTATATTCTTTCCTCCCTCCTTCACCGGCAGTTAAAAGGCAATTCAGTAACTCAGATGATGGTATCCAACAGACCAAGGCACGGGTTCCTCTGAAGTGTCCCCTGACATTCAAGAGGATAGCACTACCAGCCAGAGGTGCTGAATGTAGGCACATACAGGTATGCTGAATGTAAGCACATAAGCGGAATGTAGGCACATATGCTGAATGTAGGCACATCCAGGTAGCATGCTCACTGATGTAAGGGGTTACAGTACTCAGTCACTATCCGTCACATCCCTCCTCCCCAGTGCTTCGACCTGGAGGCGTATCTCCAGCTGAACTGTGAGCGTACCACCTGGAAGTGTCCGGTATGTGGCAGCAATGCCCAGCTGGAGGGACTGGAGGTGGACCAGTACATTGGAACCATCTTGGCTGAACTAGCAAAGTGAGTTTATCAAGCACCTTGTCCAACGCTGCAGGGGAGGGCTTTAATTAGAGAATGAAATAGATGCAATGCCTGTTAGTACTAGGAGGTGCAGTCTTCTTAATTTCCATAGGTCTGTGTGAGGTGGCTATTGGGTGTGTCCCAAAGAATTTGAAAGTATACATAACACCATCCTCTGTCCCATCTCTCCATCTCCCCATTCCCACCATCTCCCCATTCCCACCTTCCTTCTTTCTCCCCATTCCTCCCACCATCCCTTGTCAGAGTCAGGTTGAGCTTTAATTGGAGATGTGTAAGGAATCACTTATTTTAGCAGTGAGCTCACTCCCCTTGGTTTCAATACTAGATGTTATCTGGCAACAGACCACAACAGCTGGTGTTTCCACCCAGCCAAAAGTGGTGTTGTAATGTGTCCAATGTGTGTGTGTGTGTGTGTGTGTGCGTGTGTGTGTGTGTGTGTGTGTGTGTGTGTGTGTGTGTGTGTGTGTGTGTGTGTGTGTGTGTGTGCGCGCGCGCACGTGGGTGGTGCATGTGTGTGTTGATATGTCTATTAAAATCAAAGGTGATACTGAAGCCATAAGGGGCATTTGGCAGTGTAGCTGATAGTCTGGATGCCAAACCAATATGTTATCATGGAATTAAGCTTCTTGAAAATATCAGTTTGCTGGGGAGGGGGGGGGGGGGGGGGGGGGGAAGGGTTTACTCTTGTACTCTTTGAGTATAACATACTGTGTCATGTGTGTGCTTAAAATGGCACAAACATGTCAAATGCATAGCCACTACAATGCAGAAAGGGACCATGAATAAACGTAGCAGAGATAATGCTCGGTGCAATGGATGGAAGATGTAGATCCAGTGTTAGATTATTGGCTTACAGTTTTTCTTTGTAATTTCAGGAAAAAAATGAATGTTGATGAAATCACCATTGATCCACATGCTGCCTGGCAACCGGTCGAAAAAGAGCCAGACACTTGCAAGGACGAAGAAGGTGAGATCCCACTAAAATTAACAATTTACGTTGTTGAATCTATTCTCGTGTGTGTGTGTGTGTGGGTGTGGGTGTGGTATGTGTGCAGATACGCCACCAACCAAAAAGATTAAGGCAGAGGTTACCAATCCTCCCACACCCGTGCAGAGGGCCGTGAGCACACCCCCAGCCAACACCCCATGTGTGAAACGTCCCCTCTCCGGTATCAACGGGACCCACTTTCGTGGCCCCACCCCTCCTTCCTCGCAGATCTCCGCGCCGAGTCCCGGGAGGGGCAGTTTGCCTCCGGTCACTCGTACGGCTTCCAACACTTCCCTGCACGATCCGACCGCCGTGCAACTGCCAAGCATCCCGCCCCCTAGCAACCCGCCCCCTAGCAACCCGCCCTCAGGCCATCAGCTGGCAGCTGATGACATAGATGTGAGTCTGTTTCACTTGGATTCTGTTTTATTTTTTGTGCACTAACAGTTCTAAAAGGGGATTGTTAATTCTATATACAAGAGCGTGGTAATAATTACAGCTTGTGTCATTGCTAAGATCTAAAAGCTATTGTACTTTCAATTCTGTAGAGTAACTAACCTGTATGTAGTACCTTATTCTTCGTTGAGCTCATTTATTTACTCTTAGGGGAGTCATGCCTCTTTGCATGTCTAGACAAAATAATGTCATGTTACATATTCCTTACATTTCCCTCCTGTTGTGCTCGCCTGCCTGCAGGCCATGCAACGTTTTCCAATAAACATTTTATCTTATTCACAGGGTCTCAGTTTCTTCGACAGTATTGGTGACGATGAGCTTCTGAACTGTCTGAACGATGACCTTCCATCCCACGAGCTGCTTTCAATTCTGGACTAATTTTCTAAAATGGCACCTTTTTTTTTGGCTCCACTGAAGCCTCTCAATGTCTTCTTACTTCTCAGTGATTTCTTTTTTTATACATTTGTATTAAATGTATCCCCTCCCCTTTCCTAAAACTATTCTTTCAAATTAATGCACACCTTGTCGCTCCCTGGTTTGTGCAAATGCATTTCAATTGGTACTCATTGCGAAAACGAATCGCTCTCAATCATGCTTCACAGCTCAAACATGCTTAATTTGAAAAACGGTTGTGCAAGTGTGATACGTTGATAAATTCCTACTTGGCGTTTGTGTTGATGCTTACTTTATGTTAAGTTGGGTAATAATTTTTCTTTGGGAGTTGTATTGTTATATACACGCTAACACCTGTTACTACGACTATTTTAAGCAGGATTGAACTCCATTGGACTTATTTTTCTGTCTGTTTGTATGTAAAGGCATACATTACTAGTATAATATTTCCAGTACGTGCAATAAAAATGTAACGCTTGCGTTAAAATGGATGGCTAATTAAAAATTCAGAGCGTTACAACTCCATGACAGATACTCCGATTCTCAGTGCGTAATAAGCAATGTGTAGAGAACATTTTGGACTTCTAGAATATCAACAACAACAATAACAACAAAATTGTAATCTTGAAAAAATATGCGTTAGGTCCCTTTTCGCGCTAAATAGTACATTTACATTAAAGAAGTACCAGTGTAAAACATGCGCAGCTGCATCTGTATATAGAAAGTAATTAAACGAATAATAAAATAGTGTAATTTGGTGGGGACTTGAGTCTTTGTTGTAGTTTTCATTCTGAACTACACCTATAGTTTCTGCTATACGCAGATGGTCTTTATTCATTTTGCTTTCATTTTTATTTCAACATTAGTTTTAATGTTGTGTTTAAAAGAATGTAGTCTGTTGATGTTTTTAAAATCCACATTTATACGTTTGGCCCTTGGTTACCGAGTGATGGTGTGTTTGCAAAGGATAAGACTGGTTTCTTATTGTCACATGAAAATGCATTAGATTGCATTTATCTACATGTGCATACTCTTTATGGTCTATGGCAAATGTTATTTGGACACATCACGTTACACTGTTTGGAAGTACAGGTGTATTTTATGCCGGGTTGGGGGGGGCAATATAAATGCTGACCCCAGGTAATGTTCTCATGTTGCAGCAGGCTCCAGTTATTAATCTTCCTACAATCACTTTGTACTCAGCACTCCACTGAGAATACCCTTCACTTCATCTTGGAGTGCACAGTGGTACTACATAGCAAGTCTGAAAACGCCCAATGCTCTAGGTTCTTCAGTGCCAAGTATCACACATTTTGGTGAACTAGATGAGTGTGTGTGTGTGTGTGTGTGTGTGTGTGTGTGTGTGTGTGTGTGTGTGTGTGTGTGTGTGTGTGTGTGTGTGTGTGTGTGTGTGTGTGTGTGTGTGTGTGTGTGTGTGTGTGTGTGTGGACATACAGGTCCAGCTTAAGTTATGCATAAGAGGCGGGGTTTGCATGGGTGGTAATAACCAGCCTGATGCATGGTGAGGAAGTATGGCACTCCAGCTTTCTGAGAGCTCCCTCTGATGGGGCAAAAAGTTGGTACAGAGAGTATGAGCAACAACATGAAGAAGTGATTGGTATTTCACAATGCAAGTGAAGTGATGTAAGAGTATGAAATCAACATTTCATTATCTCAAATGCTCCCCTGCCCTCACCTGACTCTGAAAAATAGTATCATATAACACATTGCACTTTCCATATATTTATCATAAATCATACCGTTTGGGATTGCTTCTTCGAAAAGGGACCTAATGCATACATGATAAAATTTCCAGTACGCGCAATAGAAATGTAACGCTTGCGTTGAAATGTATGGCTTATAGCCTTACAACTCCATGACGATTCTCAAGCAACGTGTAGAGGACATTTCAGACTTCTAGAATACCAAAGAATTTGAAATCTTGAAAAAAAAAAACAGGCGTTAGTATAGGTTCCTTTTCGCGTAAACGATCCCACATACTGAATCGTATAATGTTGACCGTGGGCTACATAACGTTGTATGCAAGCAGCAGCTAAATGGAATGGAAGCCCTAACCACTCGAGAAAAGTACACATTTCTCTGTCCCTAGAGGCAGGGTGTGGCCGGGAGGGCTGATGAAAGCAGCTCGTATTCTGATAAACAAATGAGATAGGAACCCCTGGGCAACTTTTGATATCACAATGACATCTTAGAATTATTGGTTCCATTGTATAATATAATCATGAAACACTGTCCCCCCAATATTTATGTTCCACTCAATGGGCATATAAAATTGATGACTGAAGCACTTGATATAATCATGTATTTAATTCTGCAGCGATAAATTTCACACACACTAATACTACAAAATATCTGCCACACATGCTATGAAGCAAACGCAAACTCGTTCTAATATTGATATGATATGATTTTGTTTATAAATTTACAAGGGGTGTTCTTCATGTAAGCTCTTATTCTCGTCCTTCTTGACACCAAGGACCTGCTGCTGTTGTGCGCGGTAGGCCAGCAGCTTTTCCCTCTTGATCTCATTCTCCACGTTCTCTGGAACGTCAGGGACAGCCCAAGCAATGACCATACTCAGAAAAAAGATCACATGCTATATTGAAAGACCCGGGAGGAGAGAGAAGGGAGGTAAGGAGAGAATTAAAAGGAAGCAGAGAAATAAACGAGTTATGCCCACTACATAGTCCAATAAAAGCACACCTTACCTCAAACACTATGACAAAGCCAAGCCTTCCCACCATGGTTTGGTAGAACGACAAGGGTCGTGATCCTCCAGGTGAGACCTGGCTTCGGAACCTTAAGGGTTATACACATATGGTCATACCGTCCACTCGTACAAAGGGTTTAAGCCTCACCTACACGTGACATCAGTAATGGCACATGCCCCAAATCCAGTAATGACTGAGACTGCAGGGTCACTTGGATTCTCCAAATTAAAGAGTAATGATGAGCAATTTGTGTTCTTGAGCATTGATGCCCATCCCGTCTCATTGAATGCAATATTCTGAATGGCATTGAAGCAGCCATTTTGTGCCATACAGGTGTAGTTGACGAATGGAAGGTAATATAGAGCACTGTCACCACTTTTAATGACATTGTCACTCTGGTCGTACAGTTTCAGTTTCATGGCGTTCATTAAAGGGAATGATCCACTCTCTATTAGCACAGAGAGGTCGAAGCTCGATTGGGTCCAGTTGACGTAGCCAAGGGTGGAGTTTGATGAGGCGACTGCATCTGCATAGCCCAAGTGCTTGTAAACCTCAAGGGGAATGAAGTTGGCAGTGACAGCAATCAGCCAGGCATTGGTGACCACTGAGAGTTTGGACACCACATCCAATATGGCGTACCACGAGCCTACCAAAATGCAGAGAGCAAGTAGTAAACAAAGAAAAGGAAGGGAGGGGGGAGAGGGAGGAGGGAGGAATTCACTCAACAGCAATGTGGAGGAGCAGCATACCAATATCCTGGGCTCGTTCTGCCACCGGGCGTCGAAGAAGGGTACAAAACTTGTATGCATCCAAACGTATTTCAATCCAGTTATTAAGAAGAGCAAACAGTGGAGCCAAGGGGAATGCCGCAACAAAGATGGTCACAAAGCCATACTGAATCACTGAAGACAAAAAGAAACAAATATAAATACTCAAAAAACAAAAGGGTGCTTGTCCCTAAAGCAAAATATGCCATAATAGTTCATGCTCAGTTTGGTGTCTCACACTGCAGGCTGTTAAAGGGTGAATTTTCTATAATGTTGGAACCTAGTTCCTGCACTAACAAATTCAAGCAAAGATTTTGATAAGATTAATTATTGACAGCTTGCATGCAGTTTGAGATTGTACATTTGAAAAATTGACACTACTGAAATGCATGAAGACTTAATCTTGAGGGTCTTCCCTATGATAGTTGAATGTTCAGTGACATGAGTTAATTAATCGGACTAATGTTTACTTCGACAAAAGAAAACAATAAACAGAAAATAACATCATTACCAAGTTCGAGGTACTCTGAGAAAAGACCTTGCTCTTCAACTGGCAAGAGAATGTTGTCTCTCTCCCATCGTGTGTAGATTTCTTCCTCCTCCTCTTTCCTCTGCTTCTTCCACCAGTTAATTAGTTGTTTTACAAGCCTGCAAATAATCAGAGCCAAGAACCAGTACATTTATAGGAAGGCTCATATATTCTCCAGCTGCATGAAACAACCACTGAGCAGGGTGAGGGAAAATAGGAGAATATAGTCCCTGCATCTAGCTATTCAATCTCAAGCCATGATTGACTAAAAACTACAGTTTCTACCACTAACGAAGCCTCCTCCCCTCCCCATTCCTTAAAGAAAAAAAAAACACCCTAATGAATGAAAAAAGTGACACTTTATAAGTCTCTTCTAAAAATAGTGGCACACAATTTATGAGCTTACGGGATGCCCAACTCCACACCATTGTTGAGAGCCTGCTTGCCAATCATGATTATGCCATACTGAATGGTGAGCTCAAGAAGACAGCCGTACGTGGAACACTCCTCCAGACGTGCACGACCAAGCTTGAAATAACCTCCAGGATAGCCTGCAAAACTAAGGGAGGCAGCAATCAGAACATGTAGATTTTAGTACTGGACAGTTCTCACTTTCCTTTGAAGAATGCAATGTAGAAGATGGAGGAATAAAAGTTGACAAACTGAAAAATGTAGAGTTTGACAGTGAAGCTGTCATCATACTGAGTCTGGGTTCTGTGCAGTTCTGAGGATCAGTTGAACATATGAAACACTGAGTCATCATACACACACACACACACACACACACACACACATACACACAGACAGACACACACACACAGACAGACACACAGACACACACACACACAGACACACACACACACACACATACATACACACACACGCGCTCACCCCAGTCAGTGAGCTTGTAAGCCAGGAATTCATACACCCTGTTTAAAACCAATACGCAGATGAGCTGCAGTATGGCCCCAGTTATGGACACGAAGAGGTCTCCAATACTGGGCCCCCCAGGGATCTGTGACACAGTGACATAGAGGAGACCAGCCACAGCTACACGATACAGGATGAGTGAGAACACCACACCAATGACCAAGAGGACCTGAATCGTCAAAACAAGACAGTAAATTTAATGTGGTCCCTCCTCCCCTTCTTGGACAATATGTGCGGTCCCTCCTCCCCCTCCTCTTCTTACCATGAAACAGAGGATGCTGAATGAAAGCATCAGCTTTGGAAGGAGGAGGTGAGGAGGCTGGATGTACTCGTCCCGTTCAAGAACTGGATTGTACAACACGTAATTCTTTGCATTTTTAGGGTTCAGGCTGATGTAGTGCTTTATCCTTTGTTCAAATGCAGGGCGTGGTTGTTCCTATGAAAACATGATTAGGATAAAATGTATTTAAATAGAGAAGGATGTAGCAATCAGACTTGGCACTCCTCCACACCCCAACAAACAATAGAGTGGCTCACCTCAGCTTCCTCATAACCTAACACATCCCAGTCGTGCTGTAATTGGAACTGCCGTCTCTTCCAAAACTCCAGAAACAAGACTGCCCAGAGAGCCATGAACCCAGCAAAGAAGACCGTAGCCTCATTGTCAAAGAGGTAGGCTGCCTGTTGAAGCATGAGGGAACATGTCGCAATGGCGCATGTAAAAGTGAAGGAGAATGCCAAAGCAATGGCAGAGTAAAATGGCATTGGTTATGAAAGTTAGGGATTGAATGATGGCCAAGAAATGCAACCTTCCATTGGATTATACTACATGTTGGTATAAGGGAGTACACTCACATATGAGAATGGACAGGACTCTTTCAGATACCAGAAGTCACACTTCTCATCACACAGGGGACACATGTAGAAAGTGGTGCGATTGGTTTGACATATCTCCCTCCTATTGAAAGGGAAATGGTTTAAACACACATCCCATTAGAAATCACATACTCAACTCAGAATCCCTACAAATGACAATTCCACTGAACTGTATGAACTATCATAACACCAAATTCTCAAATTTTCCTCCCAGCACCATGCCATGGCATGGCTACCAGTGTTTGTATTCACATGTTAATCACCCGTACACTACAATGGAAGTCCAACAGGTCTTCTTTCACTTTGAAGTGATGCTCTTTCTCCTTGTCAACTATGCATTGTTGCACAGCCAATTAAGCCAATGCGTGTAAGCTATACAAATACTTGTACTCGCCCTTTGAACTGCAAGTGCAGTGTGTTATGTTGCAGCCAAGACTTCCCCCAAACCACACCCATGACAAGGGTCCACCGTTCCACTTACGCGATGGGATTGCGAGATTGAGGGATCTTGGATAATCCTACGCACATGACAATGACACCAACGAAGGCTGCAAAGTGAAGAAAGTATGTGTAGAATCCTGTCCAGGTGAAGTAGATGCCAACCTTCTCTCCAAAGTAGCGCCTAAAATAAAGAACCACTTATTAATTATTTCTGAAATGTGTGCTTCGTTATCTACCCTGGCATACTAACAGTGAAAGAGTACTGTCATCAATGTGTGTGTGCCATGCAATGGGCAGTAGTAAGAAACCTTGCCCACAGTGGGTGCCATGCAATGGGCACCTTGCCCACAGACACCTGACGTACCGCACATGGTCCAATGGCTGGTGCTTGAAGATGTTCCTCGGGTGGGCCCATCGTTCAAAGAGAAACTGTTCGACACAAAAGAACATTTTCACATTGTGTGTGAGTGTGCCACTAGGTATCCTTCCATACCTGTCGATCAGTCTTTATGTCCTCACCCTTCCGCACACTGTAGTTGCTCTGATGAAGAAAGAGTCGCCCCCAAGGTGACATCACATGATCTCCCATGACCTCACACAGTGCATATCATATGACAATCACATGACATGCAGACACCTCACACTGTATTGTCTGTATATCACATGACATGCAGACCTCGAGCAGTGGATACCACACGACATTCAGGTGATATATCACATGACAACAGACACCACACAGTGCATATCACATGACATACAAACCTCGTGCAGTGGATATGCTGCACTGAAGACCCCAGCAGATAGCAACCTTCCAATTCCAATGCTGCTAATGTCTTCTCCGTTCTCTGTGTACGGAGTGTTCTGAAGAATGTGCCATGTCTGTGTGTGTTGTGTGTGTGTGTGTGTGGATTTGGGGATACAAGGATTTAAAAACTTGTACATCTCCTAACCACACTTTATATGCACACAAATCATCGTCATTGGTAACTGTAGTGGGTATACAGGAGACACGTGTACACCATATAAGGGCACACACCTATCCACACATAAGGGGCACACATCTATCCACACATAAGGGGGCACACATCTATCCACACACAAGGGGCACACATCTATCCACACACAAGGGGCACACACCTATCCACACACAAGGGGCACACATCTATCCACACACAAGGGGCACACACCTATCCACACATAAGGGGACACACTTATCTACACATAAGGGGGACACACCTATCCACATATATCCACACATAAGGATCCACACATAAGGGGACACACCTATCTACACATAAGGGGGACACACCTATCCACATATAAGGGTACACACCTATCTACACATAAGGGGACACACTTATCTACACATAAGGGGGACACACTATCCACATATATCCACACATAAGGATCCACACATAAGGGGACACACCTATCTACACATAAGGGGGACACACCTATCCACATATAAGGGTACACACCTATCCACACATAAGGGGACACACACCTATCCACACATAAGGGGACACACTTATCTACACATAAGGGGGACACACCTATCCACATATATCCACACATAAGGATCCACACATAAGGGGACACACCTATCTACACATAAGGGGGACACACCTATCCACATATAAGGGTACACACCTATCCACACATAAGGGGACACACACCTATCCACACATAAGGGGACACACCTATCTACACATAAGGGGGACACACCTATCCACATATAAGGGTACACACCTATCCACACATAAGGGGACACACACCTATCCACACATAAGGGGCACACACCTATCCACATACAAGGGGACACACCTATCCACACATAAGGGGACACACCTATCCACACATAAGGGGACACACCTATCCACACATAAGGGGACACACACCTATCCACAAATAAGGAGGACATACACCTATCCAGACACAAGGGAGACACACACCTATCCACACATAAGGGACCTATCCACATATAAAGGGACACACCCATGGGGAACATATCTATCCACATATAAGGGGACACACACCTATCCTCCACAAGCAAACAGCCATGCATATGCTACACAACGTACCAGAGCACTCCTCAGAGCTGAAGTGAAGAACTTGGGATCATTGGCGTTCAGAAAGCTAAGGGAAAAGAAAGTCATACTATGCTAGAGGTATCACAACTGGTAAAGGTTAGGTTGCAAATATATGTTATGTGGTTGCACGAGCAGATTCCCGTTTGAGTTGAGATCTTCAAAGCCATCTGCATTTTACTATCAACTAAGGTTGCCAAGTACCCTGTGTGTGTTGGATTACCAGTGGGCAAGAGGCTGGCCCATTTACCAATACTCCAGTTATTGTCAAAAGTGACATCATTATTTAGTACTGTTCACCTTACCTGGCAACACACTGACACCTGATATTAAACCACATGCAACCAGATCCAGTTGCACAAACCACTAATAGGGACATTTCTAATGGTGCATGGCAAACACAGTAGACACAAAAGGGAGAATGATCAATTATGGAGCAGAGAAGATGCTAGCACTGTGGCAAACAAATAGTGAGCTGTTTATGAATAGTTATTTAGTGGTTATGAAGTGGCTGGTGCATTGGTGCTTCCAACTACTCGCGCACATCTAATTGTGCATAACATGATACAGTGTTGTATTCCACTAGTTAAACAAAGCAATAGGCTCCATATTGTCAGCAATTGTTACTGCCCACACACACCTATATATATTTAGGTGAGTCCAAACACTGACTCCCCCACACCATAGTAACACATGCACAACTCTTACTGGTCTTTTAGATCATATTTGAAGGGTGCCGTGAGGTACTCATCGATCTCCAGGTCGTGAGGAATGTGGGGTAGAAACGGATCGCGGATGTGAAGACGATCAAACAGCTGCTCACGATACGTGTGAGTTGTGAGCGTGTTTTCCTGCGAGAAAAGGGGGGAGGAGGATGATGACAGACCAGGGATGGGGAGGAGGATGATGACAGTCCAGGGAGGGGGAGGAGGATGATGACAGACCAGGGAGGAGGAGGAGGATGATGACAGACCAGGGATGGGGAGGAGGATGATGACAGACCAGGGAGGAGGAGGAGGATGATGACAGACCAGGGAGGAGGATGAGGATGATGACAGACCAGGGATGGGGAGGAGGATGATGACAGACCAGGGAGGAGGAGGAGGATGATGACAGACCAGGGAGGAGAAGGAGGATGATGACAGACCAGGGATGGGGAGGATGATGATGACAGACCAGGGATGGGGAGGAGGATGATGACAGACCAGGGATGGGGAGGAGGATGATGACAGACCAGGGATGGGGAGGAGGATGATGACAGACCAGGGATGGGGAGGAGGATGATGACAGACCAGGGAGGATGACAGACCAGGGAGGAGGAGGAGGATGATGACAGACCAGGGATGGGGAGGAGGATGACAGGGATGCAAAATGGTGGGATTTGAAAACTATGATGCCTTAAAAGGTAAGGAGGTGCAATGAAACATTTCCGAGCTGGATGCTAGATGATCGATCACCTTCAACACTTCCCAGCACAAATAGTAAATAGGAGTTTAAACAGAAATTGGTAGGGGGGAGAACAACAAGAGAGAGGGAGCCCTCTGAAGCACGTAACTCACTCCAATTGGCATCCTATATGAGAGGTCTTCTGCTCGGCGCAACAGAAAATCATGTTCAGCGTGTATTTTGATGTAGTATGTTTCCTTGTCAGGTGAGTCCTGGAACAGATATTCTTATTTTTATATCGTCAAGCAAGATTATATGTGCATTATCCTTCCTCAACACTAGCCACACCCACTACCTCTTCTACTAACTCTAACCACACCCACCACTACTTCTGCTAACTCTAACCACACCCATCACGTCTCCTGCTAACTCTAACCCCACCCACCACCTCTTCTGCTAACGCTAACCCCACCCACCACCTCTTCTGCTAACTCTAACCACACCCACCACCTCTTCTGCTAACTCTAACTACACCCACCACCTCTTCTGCTAACTCTAACCACACCCACCACATCTTCTGCTAACTCTAACCACACCCACTACCTCTTCTGGTGCCATTTAGCACATGTTTACATTTGTGCAAAAAGCTGTTCTACCCACTGGTGTAAACATGCTGTACATGTTTACTGCTAGACATTTAGATGCCACATGCCTTGACATTGTCAACACACCTTCCAGTGCTGCTTCTCCAATTGCAGCCCATTCTTTTCGCACTGCTTCAAGAACCAATAACGCTTCTTCAGTTGTTCCTTTTTCTTGCCATCCTCAATACTGTTGAGTTTGTCGGTTCCATCCGTGTCTTCCTCCGTTTCATTGGGTAGTTTTTTATAACAAAGAACAAAGTCTGAAGAGATATGGACCACAAAGAGAAGTGAGAACCAAGTAATCTGTGACCACATTAGTTAAGTAACATTAATAACATTAGTCTGGTGGCCAGGTGGTGCTACAATATAATCGGTGGTATTTCGACTGAGGACTAACACTCTCCAACTAGGCAACATGTATGGTGATAAAGAGCAAGGCCTGGGACACATCACATTCCATAACACTTGCACATATACACTAGCATGTCCCATTGTACGTACCCTAATGCTAGTACTGCACGTGATAGTGTCATTAACCACACCACTAATGACAGTACACTTTGGTAGGTTGTACAGGTACAAATAGCCATTGAGGGACTCTTTTACTGTAGTGCTTAAATGCTGTTGGCAGCCATTAGTGCAGCTGCTATATATGGCTACAAGCAAATCAATTTTCCATTGCCTACAATTTAGATGTAAGATTGCAAGGAAACAGGTTCAGTCTAGGTACAGTGCGGTTTTAATAGGACGCTAGTCCTACTTTTAGCAAATCCCATCTTAAGCCTATTTGTAAATAAAGCAGTGTTTCATGTAGCATCTATGAAACCCCACTCTACACCAGGACTGTCCCACCTAATCCTATACCCAAATCACTTTATGGATAGAGAAGTTGACGTGACAAGACACCCTTACCTATTGTTCGCACACCATCTTCAAAACACACTGTTGATTCTTTAGCTCTCTGCAAAGGCAAAGGCCATCATCATGGTATGTGTCATCATCATGTTGACCACAATTGGATTTTAAAAAGATTGAAGAAATACAAACGTGAGTCAGTGACTTATGTAGTATTACTACTAAAATGCAGCACTTTAAATAATGACATTTAACACATTAACATTGTCTGCCTACTAGCAATGTCTACTACTGTCCACTACACAGATGACCCCCCCCCCTCCCCCCCCCTCAAAAAAAAACCAATGCCAGAACCAATGTCAACATGGTGCCATATATGGAGCTTATTGATCAGATGGAATGTTGTGAAGTGGGCACAGCACCCATGGGTGTTGGCCCAAGAGTGAGGATGTCATGTAAAGGGAGGGGAGCTTAGCTGCAGGTGGGGAAGGTTGGATTGATGGTCTATTGTAATTTTGATGGTGATAATGTCTCCTGTCTCAAAGGTCAGCACCAGAAGCCATCTCAGACCCTCCTTGTAAGGCAGGTGTGCAGGTGTAGATGTCAATGAGTGTAGGATGATGGTTGTGACAGAGGAGGATTGCATAGTGGCTTATAGTATAGTATCCTATAGTATGCAGATAGAGACATAGCATGGAGTGTGTACAACATAGACTCATGCGCTGTGCACAAAAATGGCAGCTGTGTCTATTGATCCCTTTCATGTGATGTCGCAAGTCGTGTCAATTTATAAAACTGAATACTGTCAGTCACCATGTTAGTGCACACAAAGTCATAATTAACTAGGGTGTGTGCATAGTTATGCACTGTTCAAATCGTTCCGATCGCTGTCTCGTTCTACCGAATTTCTTTGATGAAATAACAGAAGCCCCAGAAATAAACAGAACCGAGCTCCGAGTGGAAGAGATGGATTAATTGGTGATTGAGTAGACACGAACCACTAGGATTCCCGAGAATGTGTTATTGGAAGAAGCTAAAAAAATTCAAGCTTCTGATTAAAGCTATAAAAGATTAGGCAAGCGCGTGCCTGCGTTGCCGTGATTGGGCCCGACTAAGGCACTAACCTACGTTGCCACTGACCGAGGTGGGAACATTACCGTCTGTGCAAACCCTCCCTTGTGCAGTCTGACCCGTGCCCTTTCGCTCCGATAAAGCGCTATACATGTACTCATACAATGTAGGCTGACTATGCTTGTGCACTAATTACATTCACCATTGTATGCAAGAACATGCAATCTATACTATCGAGAAGAATCAAACAGAGAATTCCTCATGAAACAGCAGAAAGGGATCCGTCCACAACCCCTCACGAGCTATCTTCAATTTCCACACCACACCAAATGATACCTAGAATCACATAACTCGACACGAAGCCGCATGCACATAGCCCTACAACAGATTGAACGCTTTTCGTGCACCATGCTTGCTCTACCTCACATGCAACTAGGCCTACAAAAGTTTCTCACACCTCAGCAGCATGTATCTCTCAACACATCCTAGCGTCGCTATCTTAAAATCCCCACTTACGGTACATGCATAACCGCAACGGGGTACACAACGTCCCTTACACACACCCACTCACCCGTTCCTCCAGAGTCAGAATCAGCTGCGACCCATCATTCCCAACGGTGGCTGTGTCTTCAATTGAGTGGTAGGTCCCCTTGCTCATATCTACGTGTGCGGAAGGTTGAAGCGACTGTTCGTCTGAACCAATCGCTTCGAAGCCTATTTGCCCTGTGCTAGCCATCGCTCATCACCACACAAACGTATACACGAAATATGTTACGCATGCGCAGTCCACCGAAGACATAACCTATTTTTTATTCTATTTGCAGGTTTCTAGGGATAATAGCTGAGCGTGTTATTCTATATACTGCATGATTATTACCCAATGCTGAACAGCTATTTCTATAAAGACTAAAATCTCATTTCAGTTAAGCCACTTACACCCATAAATTATACTAGCGCGTCCACCTCTATTTTATTCTATTGCATAGAATAAAGCTACAAATTTTTACCATTTATGTATCCCCGCAATCGCACTGCCTTAGTTCCGCTACAGCTTCCGCTCTTAACATTTTGTTTGGGATTCTATCTATAGTGTGATGCTGTATACAATATCTGTGCACTGGATGCCTCAAAGAAACGTGGTTTTCACGATATTCTAAGTTAAAGTTTTAAATTCTATTTTTTATTCTATTTGAGAGTTTCTAGGGATATTTGGTTGCATCTAGAGAAGTGACACGGGGTGATAATAATTCAACAAAGTTCATATACGCCTTGACAAAACAAAGGAACGCTATTGACAAGAATTTGTTTGCAATGCGTGGGGGCGTATGTCGGTAAGATGCATTACATTACGTGTGCAATCGTACAATTGCCCTCTATGGACGAATGAGCGTGACCTAGTTTCGGCCCCAGACCCTCTAACGCAGTAGAGATGGATTACATCACCGCGTAGTGCGGCACGGAAGCTAAGGATGAAGATGAATTTAGTTTGTGGTTTGCGACGAGTCGGACAACGATGAACTAATAAGATCGTAGGATAAGAATGACAGCTGCCACCGCTCGAAACAGATCGAGATCCAGCAAGCGTAAGCTTACGGAAAGCTTTTAAGTGCTGCTCGTTCCAAGAAAACCACAGCTAAAGATTCTGACCACAGCCGTCGCCAAGTCGAGTTAAGGAGATTATGAAGGTATTCCCGACCTCTGGTCCAACACATTACTTGCAGATCTTGTTACAGAGATAGAAAGCTTTGAAAATTCAGTTAGATGACTAGAAATTGATCCACATCCCGACCAGACGTGCTGACGATAGAGGGAGGGTACTAGACTTACTCCGTAGTAGCTCAAAGAAGCTGTGCAATTTGAAGACAGCAATGAATACTTGGGATGAGCAGAATGGTTGCAAAGCTGAAGGGTGCAACTCGGGAGTGGCCACAAAAAGAGAGGGATCCCCCGTTCAGATTAGGGCCCTGCATGCAAGAGGCTGATCACTTGGAGGCTACTTCTGAAGACCTAAGGCTCACTCAAGGAACAGGTGCAGGAAGCTAGAGAGGGAGGCTTTACCTAGGGTAGGATTATGTGGGGCAGAAATCCAGTTCTTTGTGGAACATTGGATTAAAGTGTAGAGCTTACTAAGCTGATTATATTCATTCTTTCTATCATACACTTACACATCAGGATCTCACCCCACCTACACCTTTCGGGTCCTAACCCAGTCTCGGCCAGATGGTCTGGTTCGCCAACATACCAGCGCTTGTGCTACCAATGGATGGAAATTGATCACATTAAAATAGGCAACTGAGGGGTCAATCCATATTCAATTGAGCCACCCTAATAACATCACTATCTAGTAATTTCTTATTTACATGTCCCCACGGAAATGCACCAAATTGCTGTATATTTGCATATCCCATGTTGTATGGTTTTTAAAGTACAAGCTTATTAATTTTCTCAAACTTAGTCATTTCAATAAGATATTACTTTATCTAGGTCTGAGGTATATGGATACATTTTGCCAAAAGAGTACTTGCTATGGAGTTGAACCTGTACCCAATGAATTTCATAACATGATATTATAGGGCTTCATGTTTGGCACAATTTAATGACTAAAGTAGTAATTGCTCCCTTCAAAGGACAGGCAGCCATGTTTTGTCCTCCCTTCCAAAGTGTATTTACTTAGTGAGTTTACACAGTTGATGGACTACTTATCTGTTCTGTCAACGAAACAATTTACACCTACATACACCTATTGCCTAGCAGCTAGAGCACAGTTGGTCTCTGTTTTGCTTAAAGTATAGGTCCTATAATGTAACAAAGGATGAGCCACGCAGCGCTTTGCATTCCTACTATGTAACAAAGGGTGCGTAGCGCTTTAAAGGTATATACTGAGCTGGATAACGACAAAAGGTGAGTACACAGCGCTTTGTATTTCTCCTATGTAACAAAAGGCGCGCAGCACTTTAAAGGCATATACTGAGCTGGGCGACGACAGCCTCCGATAATGTAACAAAGGGCGGCGCTTTGTATTCCTCCTTGTAAACAAAAAGGGTGGCTGCGTGTATTGGTGCATGACCAAAAGAAGCCTGGCGCTTATTTTTTTTGCGCGTCAATTGGTGGTTTTGATAGCAGTTGCAAAGTTATGACAGTTCTGTTATGTGTTATGACATACAACACAGGATAAAACATGGCTGCCTGTCCTTTGAAGGGATGTCCCAGCCCAAGACATACTTCACCTTTAAAGGTGATCAGTACAATATTTAACTACCTATGGTAAAAGTTTGGTTTGCTTGGAGATTTAATATTTTTAGCAATTACTACTTTAGTCATTAAATTGTGCCAAACATGAAGCCCTATAATATCATGTTATGAAATTCATTGGGTACAGGTTCAACTCCATCTTTTGTGCAAAATGTATCCATATACCTCAGACCTAGATAAAGTTATATCTTACTGAAATGACTAAGTTTGAGAAAATGATCAGAAATTAATAAGCTTGTAATTTAAAAACCATACAAATGTACAGCAATTTGGTGCATTTCCATGAGGACCATGTAAATAAGAAATGGTGCTTCAATGCTAGACAGTGATGTTATTAGGGTGGCTCAATTGAATATGGATTGACCCTGAGGTCAAATGTGGATGGGCAGCATTTGCTGAATAGCAGATGGCTGTCACGAGGAACATCACATAAACCTGGAAGACTACAGTGTACTGGCGTCACATTTATGTTACCGCCAAGTAAATTTAACAAATGAGCTCCATTGCAGATCGAGTACTTCAAAAAAAAAAAAAAAAAAAAAAGAATCTAAATAATGATGCCGTACTTCAAAAATTTAATAATAAAAACAACTTGCGCTGCCGACTTTTCATCCTGATAAAACGTAGGTGCTCACTCTTTAGTTCGGCTTCTATTCTGTTTATTTATTTATTTATTATTATTTTTACCTCCACGTTACTACTAGGCCTTGGTATCGATTAGGGGGTATCGATAGATAATTGTCTGATAATCGCATTTTAGTAGCGATAGATATTTGTCGATAAGGCCACTCCAATATGATTCCTTGTTTCCCGCCCGCAATATTAATTGGTACCGCGTTCATTATTGATCATGTAACTTCATTAATTATTAATAATTGGCATACATACATGTATCTTGAACGTATCAGTTGTGTGTTTGACTACTAGAACTACTATCCTTCCATGGAACATCGTATGTGCTAGTGAAACAGAACATTAATTTCTCGATTTTTTCGAACAATCTATTCGACCACGTATTCCAACATCATCTAAAGTGTCATTGTCACTAGTTAAAGCGAAGGTGAGCACCAACAAGGAAAAACTGGAAATAGTCGACTTGAACTTGGCCATCGCGCCAGTTGTTGAGTCATTTGGTCGATTTGTGAAATACTCTGTACGAGAAAAAGACCTATCACCTCATCCAGTTACCAGTGGCATGAAAAGAAATGCCTTTGATGACCTCTCAACAATGCAAAACATTGCCTGATCCTGTACAAGAAAGGAACAGGAAGGACAAGTTGTACAACAATATAATGCACTTGCTGCAGTTCAAAAGGCTGCAGTTGGAGTACAGTGAAGTCATTGTTTTGGTGACAGACTAGTGAAAACTCTGGTACATTGATGGGCACCATGACATATTTAGCCAGAGGTCTACCGTTATTCCAGATATTTAAGCCCTTCCAGGGCTACAACTGCCCAGAAAAAACAAAGCACAGGAAATGTCAACTCACTAATCTGGCAAGTGAACTGCTTACTCTTCTTCAAGCTAATCCTTGGGAGAGGGAATATTGGTGTGAGTTTAAGGGGGATGTTGCAGGTCTTATACAGTCTTTAGTTGGATACTCTGAGTATTTATCTCAGAAAAACAAACAAATGAAACTTTATCATGTTTCATCAACACCAGTCCGTGAATTGTCAAGTAATCTTAGACTAAAATATATTCCAGCATCCACTATCACTCAAACATCAATATCAGTGACTAAGATTGAGGAATCAATGCACGCTAAGTCCATGTCAATCACTGATCTACTACCTTCGAGGGGCGGATCCAGGATTTCAGAAAAGGGGGGTTGCTAAATAATATTCATTAAAGCGGGAGAGGTGCGGTAGGGGTACCCCTTCTGCCCAGCTAGGGGGTCTGGGGGAGTGCTGTAGCGGGGGAGGGTGTGGTAGGGGTACCCCTCCAGCCCAGCTAGGGGGTTTGGGGGAGCGCTGTAGCGGGGGAGGGTGCGGTAGGGGTACCCCTCCAGCCCAGGTAGGGGTACCCCTCCAGCCCAGCTAGGGGGTCTGGGGGAGTGCTGTAGTGGGGGAGGGTGCGGTAGGGGTACCCCTCCCGCCCAGCTAACGCATTTTTATTATATCATGGGCAAAACACTACATAAAACTGCCTAGTATTTATCAAATTACGATTATAAGAATTGCTAGATCTATGTACTACAATCGTCAAATAAGGATGCTTGAAACAGTTTCTGGGATGGGCCTGCACGAATGCCTTGCAAATTTCATCAGCAGGTACTCTTTCTTTATAGTGCATGGAAATCAAAGCCAGATCAGAAAAGCGTTCTTCAGTCATAACCGATCTTGCGTATGTCTTGATCTTTCTCATTAAAGAGAAGGATCGTTCTGCTTCTGCACTTGATATAAGTAATGTGCAGCCAACAACAAGCAGGAAATGGATGCTTGGAAAGGAATCCATGTCACATGCACCCAAAGCTTCAAGAAGAGTTTTAGGAATTTCACTTTTTTGTTCAGAATTCCCACTTACCTTTATGTTCATCCATAGATTTAGGGTATTAGAGGTCTTTCTCCCATATAAGCATAACATTGATGTATTCATCCGAAGAGTCTAGAAGTAAAGATGGCACAAGAGAAAGGGGACCACAGGCATGGCGATCTTCTCCATTAAACAGTGTCAGAGAGTACTGCCACAGCTCACAGTACCACGGGACAAGTTGTGACGGAAACCACTAATTGCAATTACACACCGCGTAATTGCATAAGTGTCCGTGGTCTAGACAAATAAAATAATCAAATACCCAGAATACCCAATTACACTTCAGTTTATTAAAATCAATTAGACAACTCTCTTCAAAAACGTCATGATACTGCCTTGCCGTTTGTTTGCTCGCACAGCTGCAGTTGTATTACGAATTTCAGCCATCTTTACTTTGCAATAATTCTTAATTGTTACTAATGATAATTATTCATTGTGGGTTTGAAAGGGGGCCCCCCCCCCCCCCCCCCCTTGGATCCGCTACTGCTTCAAATCGTCTTCAAAAGCATCGTACCATTGAAAGTTTGACATCAGGTGCAAGTGGTCTTAGTGTTCTACTTGTTTACTCACCTGGAAGCAGCATTGGAAACCTGCACTTCCTCTGGAAAGTTCCATTTGATTGTGATTTTACCAGTGTATTTGAGCAGAGTCAGGTTGTAATTGAAAATGTTAAAGCACTTATTCCACAGTATCACACTAGAGCCATGCGCACAGCAATGTTTGAGAAATTTGGACGAGTTTCACCTTCAACAAAACCATCTTCTCTGCGCTACTTCTACAGGGAACTAACAGGGGATGAATCAGCTGCATCTACTACAGAGCAAGCAGATGTTGACAAGAGGATTAAACAAATCATTGATCCCAATGTACTTCCTGATCTCAGAAAACTACATACTGGACGACCTGCAAAGTTCAACACATTTTGGGAGGAGTGTGCAAAGTTTCTGAATAAAGATGTAGGTAATGCAGTGGATGATAGAAGGCATGGTCAGATTGCTCACCTGGCGCGTGCAATATCAATTCGAGATCTAGTAGAACAAGTGAAAGCCCGCTGTGCAAATGGAACCCCAATTCTAAGTGTTGAATGGACAAGACTTCAATTTTGGCCTAAGACACCAGCTGCCAAAAGTTCCCTACACTATACTGGGCAATTTAGGATGAAGTTCATGATACATCAAAGGCAATGGAGGCATTCACATGTTGATGCTCACTATGCAGCAGCAATATTTCGTTACATGCGTGAATATGCACTGATGTTGCATGATGTTTGTGCATTTGTCTGTCTGGATGACAAGCACAAAATCAAAATAGGTGAGCCCAGTTGCCCAGTAGCTGCAGCAGAAAGAGGCTGGAGAGTTTCTGTTCGTGTTGGTGAATTTTTTACAGTTGCTGATCATGATTTCACGGGATGGTGCCATCTGTCATACTACTGAATGATATACCCCAAGAAATATTGGGATCATGGTATCATGGACAGGTTTACGTCTCAGTAAAGGACACAGTCTTTGAGCCATCATCCCCATTAAGGCATGCGTGTGAGCTGTACAATGTCCTTCAGTCATCATCATCTTCTAAGTCAGTATTATTTTTGTATTCAGATGGGGGACCAGATCATCGCTTGACATATGTGTCTGTGCAACTCTCTTTAGTTTGTCTCTTTCTAAACTTTTGATTTTCTTTGTGCTGGTCGAACAGCACCTTATCATTCGTGGTGTAATCCAGTTGAAAGAGTCACGGCAGTACTGAACTCAGGACTTCAATGTGTGGGGTTGGCTAGGGAGAAAATGCCAGAAGAATATGAAAAGGAAGCAGCAAAGTGTCACTCAACTGAGGAAAGTTGCTGAGAAAAACAAGCAGTTTATTGAAGCTGTCCATGATTGCCTTTCACCAGTAAAGATTTTATTGTATCGTATTTTTTCTCATCTACAGTTGAAAAAAAAAAGCCGTTCCAAACATATGCATCATCCACAGTTCAGGAAAATAGCGAATTTTGGAGTGTGATAATAGCTATTGATGAAACGTTGATAGAAGGTGGAAGGTATGTGAAAGCAAATATTGATGAGCACACAAAAGATTTCTAGATTCTTTCAACATTGCTGCCAAATGGGTCACTACTCATTTGACATTCTCAAATTTGGCAGAGACAGTTGCAACATATGTAAGCCTGTTCGTCTGCCCAAAGACATCTTTAATAGTATCAAGCACTTACCATTCCCTTTACCTGATGACCATGGGCACTACCAACCCTTCTCAACAGTTCTGGGAAAAGACACAACGGAAGAGCACCGACCGTCTCTAAAGGGGAGGGCATCCAATGCAAAGGTGAAAAGTCTTCCATTCTATGCAAGTGTTCAACATGTGAAAAATGCTCAGCTGATGGTGCAATGTGAAGAATGTAACATGTGGAGGCTTGTGTACTCAAAATATAAGCTCCCTGTAGCAGAACGTTGCCAACTTCAGCAACTTTTGGATGAACATTCATATTCTTGTGGAGCCAAACTTCAAGATTTACATCTTGAAGACAAATTCAAGGATGTAGAGATCAGGGACCATGCTTGTGGAGATTTAATTGAAAAGCTCCACTATTCAGCTAGTTTTGAACCTATACTGATGTGTTTATTGCGGCTGTGATCAGCCATTTACATCACCTCAGCAATATCCACAGTGTGAAGTGTTTGCATTATCCTCCTGTCAAGAAGTGACTTTCAATTGTATGTGTAGGTTGTGATTTGTGTTTAATATTAACGACGTTTTATATTTTAAAAATAATAATGAACCGCCCGCCCGCATGACTTTTATGTCATTGAAACGGGAAACAAGGAATCATATTAGAATTGGTCACGTCATCTCACGTAGTTCGGTACTTAACCTATAAAGCTAGTAGCTATTCATGATGAGCGATCGCGCCGATCTCTATAAGGTAGTGCGTGTAGATGTGAGGAAAATCGTGGCAGGTGCAATGGCTGAGGGACTCATCCAGGCAAGCTGGGGGGGGGGGGGGGGGGGGGTCGGTGAGTTTGACTCCCCCCCCCCCCCCCCCCCCCCACGCTCGTCCAAGTTAGTTCCGCTTGCCAAGGGATCAAAATAATTAATACATGTGTAGCGCACAGGCATTTGCGGCCATATATTTTGTGGACAAAAAGTATGTAATCCGAAAAATTGAAATGATTGCGTAATGCCTATAGCAACGCCCTTGACAACCTGGAGAGCTGAAAACGTGAGCTGGTACAAAAGACAGGATGGCTACAAGCGCCATTTAAAAGCAGATTACAAAAGAAGCTACAGTTTCCTCTATTTGATGCAAGTCATTAGGGCCAGCAATTCTTGCCACGGCAAGTTATGGCTGTTGAAAGCGGGTAACCCTCGACGTACCTTTCCTCTTCGAAGTGTGTTTTCCACGTTCCCAACCGATAGAAAGTTTGAATTCAAGCTAGAAATTAAAGGTAACAGAAGGTACTAACTAGTTCTTGTATGTTCTTGTAGCCACGATTTTTTTTACCAGCGATACTTACTGTTGAAGTTTATCCTGAATTGCGGTATTATTATTTCATTCTTTTAGGAGGAGGCGCCACATTTTGTAGAGCTGCAATCAGTAAGTGCTCCTTAACAATGAGTAACAAATGTTTCACAGGATCTGTTACCGAATGGTACATCCTTTGCAAGGATACAACAATGGAAATTTGTAAATTAATTGAATTCTCACCTGAAAGAGAGGGAATCCTGAATAGTAAAAGCAGACATTCATATGGACACTCCTGGAATAAAAATGCTGTGTCCTACTCGGTGGACTGTTCAAGGAGAAAGCTTTGCAAGGATTAAAGACAATTATGAAGCCCTGGGATATCTGCTTGGAAGAAAGATTGGATACTGAGATGTGGGCTCGTATAATTGGTGTGAAAGCTCAAATGGAGTCATTTCAGTATTTTTTTGGATTAAATCTTGGTGCCACATTGCTTATCCAGACAGATAACCTGTCCAAAACCCTCCAAAAAACACAGCTATCATCTGTAGAAGGGCAGCATTGCGCCAATATGGTAATTGGGGCCATCACAAGCATGAGATCAGATGAAATGTTTGACCAATATTTCATGAATGTTAAAAAACAGGCTAATAATCATGGTCTACCTGAACCTTCACTGCCCAGGCATCGCAATGTCCCAAAAAGATTTGAAGTAGGAAGTGGACAATCTCATCAGCCATCATCTGCTGATGAATATTTTCGAAGGGCCTACTATGAAGCAATCGATTAGGTAACCAATGCCATTAGACAACGTTTCGACCAGCCAGGGTTTAAGGCCTACAGTATTATGGAAACATTACTTCTAAATGCTCTTAAACCAGGAACTGATGTAACTGATGAACTAAAGTATATGTCAGAGAAATATGCTGAAGATGTGAATGTCACACTTTTGAAGGCCCAGTTACCTGTATGTGAAAAGGACCTAATTTCGGAGATTTTTACTGTATTTAAACTGATCTTGGTCAATCCAGCTACTAACGCAGTTAGTGAAAGATCTTTTTTTACCGCTCGTCACCTGAAAGCGTGGCTTCGTTCAAGCATGAATCAAATTAGATTTAATAACTTAGCTACTCTCATGATTCATAGCGACAGAACAGCTAATATTGACTTGGACGAAGTTGCCTCTGAGTTCGCCTCTAGAAATGATAATCGAAAGCGATATATAATCGATTTTATTGTGCATTTGGCTTGTATTTGTACGCGCGTAACTTCCACATGCACGGAGGTGCGATACAACTTAATTGAGTACAAAAATCTGCCCCCCCCCCCCACTTTATAATACCCTCCGCGGGCCCTGCATGTCAAAGGTTAGACAATTTGTTTTTACCCTGTCCTGTTGAAGAGGAAGACGTGTTCAGCAGATGATCAAACCCGCATACTCCAACCACAAGCGGCACAAGATAAGGAAATGTCAGTGGAGATTGATGCGGACAAAGTTGAAGACTTAGAAAATAGAGAAAGAGCGTACGGTAGTATCTATACATCCAAGCCATACCGATGAAGACAAAGACCATCAAGTTTGTGAAGCAGAGGAAGCATTAGAGACTGAGATCAATGCGGATGATGATGCACTAACAGCTGCATTTGGCTCAACTCCAACAAGTACAAGCAGACAGGCTCTATCCACATTGCTGCAGCATCCAACAACGTCCGCGGTAGTTGGAACAACTGTGGAGGTACTTACTACAACTGCCAATGACATAGGAAGCATTGTAACAGCCTCGCAGTCAACAATGGAAATTGCAGAGAAAATCCAGAAGTTGTTCCCTGGTGAGAAATATGCACTTTTGAAGTACCATACAGTACCATTGGGAACACATACATAGCTTCCCCACTACGTTCTTGCAGGATGCAACCGCAGCTTTAAGATTGGATGGCTTAAGGAGTACCCGTGGATGGTGTATAGCCAAATCATGGATGGTGTACAGCCAAATCGTGGATGGTGTATAGCCAAATCATGGATGGTACATTTTGCATTGCTTGCACACTTTCTTGTACAACCCGCATTACCAAAGGAGATTTTGTTAATCTTCCTTTTTGTAAATGGCACCATAAATCAAAGTGCAAGACTCATCAACAAGCTCACTATCACCAAGAGGCAATGCAGTTAGCAGATTGTCTGTTGAAAAGTCAGAACTTACCACTGTAACTGTCCTGATGGATAAAACAAAAGTTGCCAATATAGAACGAAACATAATAATACTGAAAGCAGTGCCAGAGGCTGTTTTGCTTTGTGGTAGGCAGTGCGTTGCTTTAAGGGGAGACAATGAAAGTCTTAAAGAAGATAATTCAGGAAATATTGAAAATTTCTAAACTATCTTGAAGCTCATATCAAAATACAATGAAACACTTGCCAGTCATCTTAAGAATCCAGCAATGAAGTTCTACACGTGTTAGAGGAACTTGACATCCCAGTGAAGAATATGTGTGGCCAAGGTTATGATGGGGCAAGTAATATGTCCTCTGAAGCTGTCGGTATACAAACACGTATAAGAGAGAAATCTCCACTGGCCACCTACATTCACTGCAGTGGGCATTGCCTTAATCTTGTGATCAGTCATTCCTGCACCCTACCTGAAGTGCGTAACATGCTTGACAAGCTCAAGAACTCCAGCCTATTCTTTCAGCATAGCCCAAAATGAAACAATCTTCTCCAACACATTGCCAACAACAAGTTGAAAGACCATCCTACAAAACGTAAGGCATGCACTTTTACAGCTATGCAAGACTCTCTGGGCTGAGCGTCACAACGCATACCAGCATTTCTATCAGGCCTACACATTTATTGTTGAGGATTGGCCATGGCCAGCATATTGAGGAACATGAAAGCTACTTTAGTGATTGGGATGCAGACAATCGCAGTGCAGCACAGCAGATACTCTCCAGCATCACTACTTTCGAGTTTATTCTGGTTTTCTTGCTGGCTTACCAGCACCTCTCTCACCTGTCTGGTATAACTATTCAGTTACAAAGCTCTAAACTTGATAATTGAGGCCCATGGGACGATTAAATCCATCAAGGATGTATACCAAAGGCAAAGAGAGAACATGCATGGAAGGAGGGTTTAAGGTAGGGTGTGTAACCTCCCCTGCATAATGAAAATCGACTTTTCCGAACATTTTCAGGTTTTTGTGGATCTGAAAATCGATTTTTCCGAATTGTTTAAAAAAACAAAATCGAATAGGTTTTGCCAAATTTCCTGCTGAATACCTAGGTTATTCAGGTTATGATGCTTGTGGAGTGCACATTGAGAAGATAATTTATGTCTGCACAGAAATCCACCTGGTCTTGCACCCAAACTAGAGCTATGCATGTCAGTTGAAAAAACAGAGACACAAAGGTCTACAGTAGCATGTGTAGAGTTTAATAACTTTACCAGGCACTTGTACATATCAATAGTAATGTAAACCTAACCATCCAACACTAACCACTGAGACCAGACATCACCATTATAAACCACCTACAATCACGTACTCCACTTACAATCATCCCACAACACTCCATTCACGTTCTCGCTAAATGCACATGAAATTTCCCATTAGTATGATTGCGTAATGCTCTCTAATTCCTACACATACTCAGAGCGCGCATACTTCCTTGAAGTGGGTGAGAAGTCTGTCATTCTATTTCACTCGCTAGCGCAATACTTAGATATGCATGTTCACTTCGTACCACTGTACAATAAAACAATGCAATACTAGTACTGGTACATAAATTTATTGCTACTACATATAAACACAACTCGTGGCATATACTAATGAACTTAGTTACTTGAAGACGACGATAAAAGCATTGTATATTTTGTATCCCCAATTGATGCACATTTAATATTTGTATTAAATTACTATTTATTTACTCAATAACCTACCAAATTATTGATTGCTTCAGATGTCGTCCCAACATTGCATGTATGTATACAGTGACGTATGTTATACAATAACTCTGAATACTCAATTGATCCAGATATCGGTATAAAAAGGTATTCGAATAATGGGCGAATTGTCGATGCTGACGACGAATACCTAAGTATCTTCGAATGGAGAAACATAAACTGGATAGATAAAATTTACTAATCGATTTTTCCGAATAATGCTAAGTTGACTTGCTATTCGAACGGATAGGTTTTTGCGAATATCCGAATAACCTGATAACCGGTTACACACCCTAGCTTAAGGCAATCTACGACCATGCTGTGAGAATGGCAGACCAGGTAGGAGTTATTCCTAGCATGCCTCGCATAGCAAAACGTCAGCAGCATCGTAGTAATGTACCAGCTAAGTCTCAATTTGACTATTATAACAGAAATGTAGCAATCCCTTTTCTGGACCACACCTCCTCAAACCTGAAATGCCCAGTTTTCTGTAATGGCTGTGACTGCTTCGTCCCTTTTAGGTCTTGTGCCTGCTATCATCTGTACAAGAGACATGAACATTGAAGATGCACTGAAAATGTACAGCAATGACCTACCATCTCCTGAGCTAGTTAGACAAGAAATCAAACACTGGAAGCTACTCCACCCCCCAATCTCCCGACCAGCCTACGGGCCTGGGCATCGGGCACTGGTACTGGGTCCACAGAACGTTTTGATCCCAGGGTAAATGATGACGGTGAAAATCTGTGCAGCAGTGTCATGAATAGAGAAGATTTCAAGGTGCTCCCAGGTGATGGAACAAACCACCCGACTGACCCAAGCCAGCCTTCAGTGTCAACTAATAGTAGGCCTATAGCTGACGCAGAGTCTGCAGAGCAACAGATAGTCAGCAAACTAGTCCCTCAGGTGAGTACCACCATTACAGGTTTAAATGGAAAGTTTTGTCTGGCTTTTCTTTACAAGACCTACCTTCAAAAGTTGGAAGGGAAATGATGATGCAAAGGTCACGTATACTGTCTATGCATCCCACAATATATCAGAAGCACAACCCTGGCAACACAAATGTAGCCAACTCATTTGACATGGCAAGGAAATAGCCCTTAAAAATGCACAAAAGACTGCCCCATATCCTAAAACACATCAAAAATACCTTGACACCTTGGACAAGGCGGCGATGTGGATAGCGGTGCATTGCCAAGTTGTATGCAACGAGCAGTTTGATGCCATTTTAAAGGAGCTTGCCCTAAGTTTCCATGCATGTCTGACAAGGAGATACGCGGGGCACTACTGTCCAAAAGCACCTACAAGCCATTGACCAGCTGAAGCCAATCTGCCCTCCCTAGGGCTCATCACAAATGCAATATGGAACTGCAGTTGAAAACACTGCCGTTTGCATCCGTTGAAATTGTGGACAGTAGGCTGCTACCTCCACAATATCGTAATACCCTATAGCAATGAGCCTTTACAACCACTGACCTGTGAAACTTGAGGACAGATAACAAGTTCAGTCGCTATTTTACAAGCCATACACAGTGCAACAGTTTCTGTATGAAAACATGGATGGAGCTTCCTTTTCCTGCAAAGATGTGCTGCTCCATGGTGCATTGCGAGATGGCATGGATAGGAGGATAGATTTGAACGATTTTATAATTATTCAGAGGTAATGCCACATGTTTCTGTACAGGAATGACAATTTAATGCTCTCATCGTTTTATAGGTTACAGTGCAGTATCTGACACCACATCCTATTTTAAAGGGAAGGCAGCTGGCGGCCAGAAAGTTGTAATGGTGCCTCCTAAGATGACACCAGTGGGAATAGGAGTAATAAATGACACAAAGTTGAGAGCTTTTACCTTCTTCTGGCATAACAGCCTAGAAAAGAAAACTTTGCTGTCCAGCAACACATTCACTACATATATGATGTTGGCTCTACTCGTTAAGTACATTGGCTGTTTATAACTTTTTTTTTTTTAAATGTTAGGTGTCGAAAGGTTTATATTTCTCTTCAGTGGTTAGCACTACTTTATTAATTTCTTTACTAATTAGTAACATAACTTTGAGATACTTAAATGGTGAACAAAGATTTCATCAGTGTGGTGCATTGCGAAAATGTCTAATGTGTGCCTAAGTGTATCCATTGTTGCAGCGTTTTTGAAATCCATCGTACTGAAGGTCTTCCACATTGAACGATTGAAGACCTCAGCTCCTATGATCCCTCCACTGTTGTACAGCTTGTACACTGACTGCAGATGATGTGTAACCACATAAAGGGCCATCACATGGTGGTGAGCTTGTCACGTTGGGAGATTGTATTAAATTAGCATCTTGTCAGCACAGCATTCCTTGTTTCTTCACATGTGCACTTCAAGGCTGGCAAGAAGGTGTTGTGACAATGGACACATACACACAATTAAAAACATTTTGTTGCTTATTGTTCTGTTGTTCTGGAGTTCAATTTGATTACTGCAACTTGTACTATTTGTCGATCCAACGTGAGGTGAAAACACGACGATCACCTTCCCCTACCAAAGCCTAAGGTGATGACATGAGGTGCCTGAGTATATGTCTAGTTAGCAGGAATGTAATGTGCATGTAAGTTCTGTAGAGGGGAAGGAGCTGGTAACTGTGGGAAGGGTATTGGAGTCAGTGGCAAATAATTAATTTAGTACAACATGAGGGTCACTGACAACCAAAATTCTAAAAGTGGGAAGTTGCAAGCCCCCTTTGCAAGTAGAGGCCTTGAAGGTGTTTAAGACATGCTTGACCCATAATATCAGGTTTGAGCCAGAGTGGGTTTGCAGATTTACTTTAGTCATATAATTGACTATGATGATTGATATGTTGACCGGGCAGTATACAGAATGTTGGATACAACATGGCCGTGACCACAACAAAGTGGATAGGTTTGCGACATCTAACAACGCACAGGTGCATAAGTTTAATTGTCGCTATGCATTCCCTGGTTCAGAGGCAGTGGATGCACTTACAATGTCGTAGGGTGGCTACGTGTGATGTAGCCATTACCTCGGCTGCCATGTTACATGTGGTGGTGGCGTTGTGGCATATGTCAGCCTTGGCGACTGTAGCATGGCGCATGGCTAGAGTGCAGTGGCAAGGTAGTTAACATGACACTCTCTTTCTGTGCTAGTGGTGTAGTCACATTGGGAGTTTGGCCTCTGCTGAGTAATCTGGAAGATCCCGAGCTCCGAAGTCTAGTCCAGGCACTACCAGCAACTGTGTTGAGCAGTAGGGCAGACAGCACACCACAGGTGCCTACCAGCGATGGAAGACCTGGGCAGATGCCAGATAAGGTGTCCCCAGCTTCCCTGTGCTAGAGCTACATCTGGTGCTGTACATGCAGCACCTCAGTGAGTCCACAGAGTCTAAAGCTGCAGTAGAGGAGGCAGTGCATGCTAAGTCATGGGTATAGTGGCTGGCGGGGGCTCAGCCATTGGGCTTGGTTAAGACTACCTTAGAAGATTTGAGACGCATTCTAGCTAAGCCTAAAAGTCGCAAGGAACCAGTTACAGCCAATATGTTGAAGGTCATGGTGGAGGCTGCGGGCCAGCTCCATCCCTGATGAAGATCAGGCTGTTGGCTTTGTGTTTGGTAGCATTTGCTGGTGATAAGGCTAAAGGGTGAAGATATCATGTTCAATGCCGTGGGCAATGTCTAGTAAGACTGACCAGTACAGAGAGGGTCATAGCTTGCACTTGCCCGGTTAGCATGATAGAGAAGTATTTCTATATGGGAGAGTTGAAACACACTCCCAAGCATGTGTGTTTCGGGAAATATCAGTGACCAAAGAAGGAGAGCGTCTTAGGAAAACTGGGGGCCTGTTACACTCCAGGCTAAGGGAATTGCTATTAAACAAGAGTATGCAGCTAGGTTACGATCAATCGAAAGGCATTTGGTATGCACAGCCTTTGTGCTGATGGTGCCACGCAGCTGCAAATACAGGTGTACCGGTCCGACTATTAAAGTGGCATGGTCGCTGGGTTACATAAAAGATTCAATAGCTAAAAGTGTCTAAACAATAGCACAACCCCCGTCCTTTGTGTTTCTGTGTGGTTATGCGTATTGTCTCGTGCACAATGAATAGTTTGGTATTGTGATTAGCTAATAAGGCTTTATTTATTCATTGATTCATGAGGTCAAAATGTGGTTTGGCATTACACGTAACGTCCTGAAACACCCACAGTGCATCAAATAAACACACTGAATAAACCTGGACGACTACTCACATTTACGTTACGTTCCCAGATCAAGTACGCATGCTTAAAAGACGCGAATCTAAATAATGATCTCCACTACGCATGCCATACCGCACTGCTGCAAGTTATATAGGAGAACTTGCGTTGTCGACTCTTCATCCTCATAAAACGTTGGTGGCCGTGCTCACTCTCCGCTTCTTCTCTGTTTATTTATTTTCCCTTCACGTTTCTACTTTCAACACGCTGACGTTAGCTTTCTAGCGCTTATCGAAGTGCACATCACAGTCTTTACACGTGGTGTAAAAGGCATACAACAACTTACCCATCAGAATGTCCGCACGTCCGGCTGTCTGACTTGTGCAATAATATTCAAGTATAGAAATTAACTTGTTTTATTATAATTAGGCCTGCGCATTGTCGCTGTTTGCTCACATTGAACGCGTGGAAAGTAGGTCTCCGTCCGTCAAGAGGTTTAAAAGTCGCCATTTTTCGATAATCTACGCGTACTTCTATTCCAGCTGAGATGAATGAAAGGGTAATATGAAAGAGCTAAAGCGTTGTATCTTTTATATCACGCATCATGTTTTTCGTTTCTATGAAGGGTCTTGAGCTGAGCTGTACACTGCCTACATGGCTATCCGTACACCAAACGGATGATAAAAGCACTTCTATAATGTGCACAGGGCACATATGGATTGCTGTTGCTGGTTGCAGACATATACATATCCAAAAGCAGAGATAATTTTCATATTACCTCTACCAAAAGTGAGAACTAAGTTAATTTTTTCTCTTTTGTGGTGGGGGGATGGCAGCTACAACTTGTGGGGTAATACTTATTAAGTGTTCCTTGACTGTACACAGCAGATGCTGTACTTTATCAGTCACTGCTGTTTGTGCTAGGTAAACTTAGCATGAATGGACTCAGCCCCCTGTTCACCTAGGAGACCCAAACCAACGTGGGTTGAATTGGGCCATGGGATGGCATGATCCTCCAGTACATGCATGGGGATGATTCACTGAAGAACTTCATGAACTGTTCAATGGACTGTTCTGTATAGAAATCAATTGTGCAGTCGATCTAAAGTTCACATGAACTCATAAAAGTGTTTTACCCACCTAATGCATGAGTTTGTGCATCATTGATGAAAGCATTGTGCGAACATCGAGTGCATTGACTAGCATTTCTGAGCGGTGTTTTGCCTCTGTTGATTGATTAGGCAATCAGTTTGAGCGAGGGACTTGCATAATGTCTGAATGTTAGCTAGCTGACAGAGTGAAGAAGATACATGATCAATGTGCTTGTAACGTTACAGTTGCAGTACCTTTAGAGCCTTATGCACATGGTTACCAATAAAGGCTCCCCCAGAGTATTGCTGGCGGTGTACTCCTATAGACTGCAATGCAGAATCCAGCTCCTTAACAAAGGGGTCTTCTTTTACAGAAAATCCCTTTTGCACTGTGGCTGTGCATTTGGCTACCTCTGTTTCCTAGTGTGATTAATTCTTCAATACACTTTGTTTTATTTACACTACATATACTTACTAGTTGTTTAAGAGATTTCATTTTGTCTTCACATTGTTTGAAGAAATCCACAGTGACTGGATCTTTCTCCCCAATTAGTAGTGACACATGTTACCATTTGCTGCAATTCATCATATGACTGTTGGGCTTGCTCCATCTCCGCTTGTAGTAGGTGAAGCTTTTGCAGCTCTTGGCTATATGTGGAAAAGCTGGAGTGGGCATCCTCACTTGAATGTAGAGCCAGCTCAAGGTCAAGGTCGTCTTCAAGCAACCTATATACAGCTTGGTAAAGATACCCAAAGTGATGTGAAGCCCAGGTGGGCAAACCTTAGCATTGTGTGTGTGTGTGTGTGTGTGTGTGTGTGTGTGTGTGTGTGTGGGTGGGTGGGTGGGTGGGTGTGAGTGTGGGGTTGTGTGGGTGTGGGGTTGTATGTGTGTGTGTGTGTGTGTGTGTGTGGGTGGGTGATCATGTAAAACATTTCTTGACGCTAATATACCTACCTGTGAAATAGGAATGTTAAAAATAGACTCTGTAATGCAGTTATGGAATTGCTTGGCCTGTTTTTTGTCAGCCTCTGATGCAATGTAGTGCTGATGGTCAGCACAGATTGCTTCAAATGTTGTTGATGGAGCTCGTCCTCTGACTGAGAGAGGTGTTGCCATGTTGTGATTGTAGACCAAGCAATACAAGCATGGGTAGCATTCTATGACAAAGGTACAATGTTTGTAACTTTATTTTCACTTAGTCAAATACCACTTGCTCCAGCCCATACATTTTAGTCAGGAACTCATAATCCCCACACATGAACAACTTCACCGTGTATTGCCTGTAAGTGTCATGTTAATAAATTCTTTATAACCTTGTTGTTAACTGTTCCTACCTCCACTTCATTCCTTGTAGATGTGTTATTTGATCTTTATAGTGGTGAAGTGCTATGTGAAGGTTTGTAACAGTGTCACTTGCTTCATAGCAGCAAAACACACACGTGTTGTGGACAGAGTTGGGAGCTGCTACATTTACGATCTGAAAGTTCATTTTGAACGAGCCACCTCCTTTGCCACCTTCAATTTTTATCCATACTTCACTGGCAGGTATAACCCCATTATGCCAGGTAAGCCGTCTTGTCCTGCATTGGGTTAAAATTATTGTGTCATGTGTATGTCATAATCTTCTAACCTTTGATTCTCTTCCAAGAGGTCAACAACCTTTTTGACCAGCTCTGGAATGTAAACCAAAGGAGCTCCTCTAAGCTCCTCACCACCAGAAGGGAGAGGAAAGGAAAAGAGAGCCACCTCTCCTTTCAGGTTGTCACCCACAATTTGTCTGCAGATGTGGCGCATCCTCTCCTCCCCAGCCAGAGTAACTCCTGATACTTTGAGCCACCTGGAGAAGTGGTAAGTTATATTTGGTGCTGGGAGTGTAAGACTTTACCATCTAAGAAGTCTCATTCTGTTCCAGGGAATAGCCATGCCAGCTTTTATAGCCAATACTTCAGCAGAGCTGATTGCATTGTTTGAGATGCCTGCCTTCTGCAATAGAGACTTTCACTCTTCATGACTCAGTGTGAGCACCTCGTTCTCCATCAGGACAGATGATTTCCCTCCACTGATGATGCTCTGCATCTCTGCACACCTGGTTTTCACAGTCCTGGAGCAAGCAGCTGTGGTCGGTTGTTGGCTTTTGTTAGGTGGATGAATGTCATCGGCTATTAGGTATGGTCAAGTATGACATAACTAGATAAGTGGTATTGAATACACTTAACTGCTCCTTCTGTAGGCATGCCTTTATTGGGGCTGGTGGAGATGGCCCTCTTCAGTAATGCTGCTGCTTCTCTTTCCTCACCAGCAGTAAGAGATGATGGTGCATTCATGGCCTTCATAGCTACCAGCCTTCACATCTCTGTGGCATACCATACACTGTACCAGTACATCCTTCAGCAACAGTTATGTGACATTTGATGCTGGTTTGATCTCTCTAGGTACCATGGAGCCGTCCGCAGAGCAGCAAGGACACACTGTGGTTGATGCTGCTACCCGCTCCACAACACACCTGGTGCAGACCAACTTACGACATGGCAGTTCAAGGGGCCGCGACAGAATGTTTGAACACACAACACACATCAATTCATTCAGGACGGTCACATTGTTTTGGCTTGCCAATGGTGAGTAGGGCACATGTGAGAAAACTGGAGGAGGGGCAATCTTCAAAAGATGCGCAATGAGCTTGTTAGGTGTGAGGCCTGGCTGATGACCTCTGCCAACTGTATGCTTTCTTGCATGACCCTTTGCACTGACATTCAAGTGCTCACACATCTGCAGTATTATTGTACATGATGTTGTGTAAAAGTATATACCTTACACCCTTCATTTGTATGTACTGCCCATACAAACGGTGTCAGTGCACATCTGTGGTGCACTCCTCCTGCCCAGGCACTGATAACCCTCTGCATTGAATAGTGACAGCAGTGTTCAGGGTGCACTTGAGGGTTATCAGTAAGGGTGTTGATGGTAAAAGCAATATGCAGATAAACTGCAAATGCTTTGCATTCATAGGCACTCCAGCTCTTCACCAGCCTTTGCCCACACACTCTGCAGTGCAGCGGCAGCTGTTTCTGGTCATGTAACCTATGGTGTACATATCGTCAAGCAATGACCACACTTTGGGTTTTCATGAAGACAGAAAATTCGGCGCTGGATGTGGTCCGTCAAATTTTGTGCTGGCATGCCTTTGGCGTACGAAACCACTAGTCTTACCTCCTATATTTGTGCAGGAGAACCGCAGTGCTGGATCTTGTATCGCCCCTTCCGAAATAACAACCGCGTGGCGTTATAAACACGGCTTGCGCACACAGTTGGTACGTGATTATAAGAGTTCTAAATAAAAGGGAACCCAGTGTTGTGCTGTATTTTATTTTTATGTGAATTTTTTATTGCTGTTCTGAGGTGTTGTGAGCTTTACAACATAGGGTGTCTGTAATGAGTGGTTTCTTCACAATTTACTAGATAGGTACCGTCATATTCTAATTATAAACCTAGTTTCCAGCCGCATACAGCCGTGCGATACATGTATCTGCAACGTATAGAGGATTGATGAATATCATTAAGAAAAGTAACTCGCGTCTAGAGAGACGGATCGCTTATCTACTTGTCGCAATCAACAATATCTAAAGTTTGTCGTTGGTTCCATGTCACAAAACGGTGCGATGTTGGAGAAAGAATGCTCGAATCATTTCCCGTGTCCAGTCCCTAAAATCATAGTCGTCGTCTCCTCCTCCTCCTCCTCCTCCTCCTCCTCCTCCTCCTCCTCCTCCTCCTCCTCCTCCTCCTCCTCCTCCTCCTCCTTCTCCTCCTCCTCCTCCTCCTCCTCCTCCTCCAATTCCTCCTCCAATAGGCGGACACTCTCATCACAAAGCCTCACGATTTGTACAATAGCCTCCTATTCTCAATGATAACAACAGTAGCAGCAGCACATTACACTCGCTTCTAAACTTCAAATCAAGCCCCAGCAATGGAAAGCACACAGGTACTCCATGGTCTGAAAATACGTGTATAAGGAGTTGAAATTTGCTTGCTGGTTTGAATAACTCAATTGGTTTGAATAATGTGAGGTGCAGCTTCATAGTCATTTAAAAATTCCATTACTTCCCTGACCCTTACACACTTGATTCGAACCCTGCCCTTTCCCAGAGCTATGAATGCACACACCAATGCCTTACCTCAAAGACGAGGACAAATGCAAGTCGTGAAACCAATACTTGATAATAGGATAATGGACGTGATGTGGCAGAATCCTCATTTGAGCTTGCCTGTACCCCTGTTGCATTTACCTGATTTCGAAACCTAAAGAAGCATCAAGGATTGAAGTTGTAAATGTGTTGAGTTGTTTAACCATCCTGCAAGTTACAGTTGCATCAAAGCACCCGCCCATGTCGGCTGTAACAAAGCATTTGATGAATGAAGTGTCTTTGGATCATCAAGCTCATAAAGCAAATCTCTTCATATTGTGTTGTTGCTATTTGTGCTCACATTTAGACCTGTAAACACAGATTTCCATTGACTTTTGGTGAAACCATCAGTCCTGTTGGTAGTCAGCAGCCATTCATTCTCATACAGGTGTAATTCACAAATGGGAGGTGGACAAGTTCGTTGTTCTCTGAATTGTTTAATGCCAGCTGTTAGTTGAGGCCCCCCCCCCCCCCCCCCCCCCCCCCCCCCCCCCCCCCCTTTTTTTTTAGCTCTATGAAGAACATCCTTGAATTATGTTAAAAGTATTGATATTTAAAAGTGTAATGACTAGCTTACATAAAGCATTTTGTTTTATTATTCATTACAATGTAATATTTTGATGGTCAGAGTGAGATTCTGTTTTTATGGTTTGCACTTTCATAATTTCTGCACAATGACAATATTCGTGTTTCAGTCTTGGGTGTTTGAAAGTACAAGTATGCAGCTATATTTATATTTAAAATGAATAATATATACTTAGCTTCCGTTTTATGAAGCTTTGCTCTTTACTGGAACAGTTAGTGCGGGGTTTGTTGAGCCATTTGCAAAGGTCTTTGCCTAGGGTTATTGTAGGCCTAGGCCTAGGGTTAGGTTATATTGCAATATGGTTTTTGTGGGGAAATATCCATTGAAAGTCAAGCTATTACAAATGAATCACCAATATCCGGTAAATCTATGCAAAGGAGTATCCGATAATCGTGCCAATAAATAGTCTACCGTCTTGTCTTATTCCTAATGAAGCCAAACTATTAAAACGGAGTTTAAAAGCTAAGTTTGAATTATGCCACCAGTAAAGGAAGCCGCCATACACTAACTGTAAAACTAACCGTTGTATTGATTTCTGTATTGGAAACAAAGTTATAAACTACTCAAGTTCAAGTCACGGTATCGAACGAAAGTGTGACAGGCTGCGTACGTTAATTGAATAATAATCACATTCACGTGATACATTGGCGCTGTGCACAACACCTCCTAAACTTTGCTTCTCATGCAGATGCAAAATCCAGTGTTATTATCAACAGTGCCCCAAGCCGTTAAATAAATGGTTGCTTCAGTTATTAACAAAATAGCATCTTTTATGAAACACGGGTATTAATAACAAACCCTACTTGGTGTGCACGGTTTCAATTCGATCGCCATTCCACGTTTAGTAACTGCGCACAATGGCAGACAACTTAAGCAACAAGGCAGCTTAGTACAGCACTGCAGCTACATTGGTGCATGTACTCACGTAAGTGCAGAACGTGCTTCATCAAAGACGCTACATAGATAAGCATCGGTTCAGAATTAACGTATGGCGTAATCGTTTTTGTTGCTGACAGTATTCGGAGAAACCAGCGTCGCTGCGAGCAGAACACTTAACCCAGCAACAACTGAAACTGCTACCTAACCATATAGTCTCGTACCCAGACCCTGATCCCCACAGCTGCGGATGGATTACATCATCTTCTTCCCCCTTAACAACCCTTTCCCCCCCCCCCCCCCCCCAAGTCTCAAAATTTCTTCAATCAATCGCTTTGGTGGTCTGGATTGCCTAGTGGAATGCCTCCTTGGCTGTGTCTCTTGAGTTGTGTCAGTAGCACAAGTATCTGATCTATCCCTGCCTCTTGATCGGTCAACTGATACAGTTCTCTGTTATTCGGTTCCTAATCATGATGCTAAGTCTGGTACTAAGGTATTGGCAGTGGTTTCCTTAATGAATTTGAGGTGCTGCTCTGTGAGTAGTTTCTGTGGTGGATACGGACCGTGCAGAGTCCTTTGCTGGTTGTGGCAGAGACTGAGGCAGAGTATTTTCAGTTCCTGCCCAGTGAGGAGGACCCTGCCTGTGCTCCAGCAGTGATGCAAGAGGCTGACTCATGATGCTGTCAGGATCCTTGTCTCGTATTGTTAGGTCTAACCGCTCTGCTGCTTCTGTGCTTTCCGGGGGTATATCTGTAAAAGTCCGGTAGCATAGGTGTGTCTCCAACCTTTTTTCTAAATGGTCAATATGTGCTTTTCTCTGGAGACCACTTTGAGTCACGACCATGTAATGCAATGGGCCAACTGATGATTGTAGGGTACCAGACATCCACTTGCTTGTAGCATTTGGTCGATAATCTCTTATCCACACACCCTCCCCCTGGTGACACACTCGTGGGGCCACCAGTCCTTCCTGTGGTTGCAGTTGTTCTTTCACTCGTTCGCTCATACAAGGTAGGACAAATAATAACCGGGTACGAAGTGCACGTCCAAACAGGATTTGTGCAGGTGACCTTCCAGTTGTTGAATGCGGCACATTGCGATATGTATGCAAGAACTTGGACAAAGCGCATCCAAATTCCACTCCACAACTCTGTTTGGAAAGCCATTGCTTTACATTCTTCACCATATTCTCAGCTAGTCCATTCGTTGCTGGGTGGTAAGGAGCTGACTTCCAATGGATACCATTACATGCCAGGTACTCTTAAAATTCCCTTGCTATAAATTGCGGACCATTGTCGGAAAATAAGATTCGAGGAAATTCATGTGTTGCAAAAATGTCCTGTAATATTTCTCTTGTACATTGTGCTGTAGTGGAAGACATGGCTCTAACTTCTGGCCATTTACTATAGGCATCCACCATCACCAAAAAATTTCTCTTGTTCCATTCCCCAAAGTCCATATGGATGGTGTACTGCCAAGGGTGGTGAGGTGCTAATTCTGGCATTGGTGCTACCTTCTTGCACTGTTCACAAGAAGCAGCCAAATCTTCAATATCTTTGTCCAACATATATAGCTCCTTGCTAGTGCTTTCATTCTACAGATACCGACATGACCTTGATGTAGTTCGTTGAGCAGCTTATGGTGCAATGATGCAGGTATGATCACGCATTGACCCCACAACAAGCAGTCATCCTGACAGCTTAACTCAGTTTGTCTCCTGTAGTATGGTTTGAAAGTTTCTGCTAGAAACCCAGGCCACTTTCCATGATGAAAACTGCTGATAAGTACTTGTCTGCTCTAGTGCCCCTAGCAATATCTTTAGCAGTCACTGGTAGTGAAGACACATCCATTGTTAGAATATCATTTTGCCTGGCTTCTGTCATTTTAGCTGGCAACCCTGTCATACAATCAGCACACACATTATCTGATCCTCGAGTATATTCTATTCTGTATTGGTATGCTCCTATCATAATGGCCCATTGCTGCATTCGTGCTGTAGCTAGTGGTGGAATACTCTTATTGTGCCCCAAAATTGTGCACAGTGGTTAATATGGTCTGAATGCTGACTAAAGAAGTTAAGCTTGCTAATACATACAAAGTTGACTTCATGTTACGTTTTCTGAACAGGATTATGTTCTAGTCTCCTGAACATCAGCAAAAATACAGGCAGGTAGATGCTCTTCCAAAGAGAAGCAACTGGATCAGATTGCATGCATTTGAACACAAGACTGAACCTTGTGCTCCTCACCACAAAAGGAACATTCGACAGCATGTTGAAAACTTCTAATTATAGAATCAGACTTGATCCATAACTGCGTTAACATCAGATAAGTTCAAAACAAGCCGTTATAATTGTTTGCTTAAATACAGTATATACACCACATACTAATTCGATCGACAGTAGGATCTGTACGTTCTCTGAGTATGCAGTCACATGTCAAATGATTGTCGGATGTATGTATAAGTTCAGAACTCGGTGCAAATCAACAACACAATATACACTGGTACTCTCATTAACAATGAGAAACCACAATTGACAAGTTTCTTCTCAATTAGGTTCAGCAGTCTGATCCAATATGTAGAGCATATGTAGAGTTCAGCATCCAATATGTAGAGGACATTTCAATATTAAAAAATATTGAAATCTTGAGAGAAAAAAAGTTAGGTCCCTTTTGTGGACATTATTGTGTTTTGTAATCTGCTGTTTTTGTATGATTACATCCTATTCTTGTATTTCAGTATTAATTTCTGTTTATATATTGATACTAATTACATGTAATACAGCACTCTTCCACCTACCTATCACTCATACTGCCTTTCTTTTGTAGTGGTCACCCAACCCTACATCCAAATCAATAGAGACACTTGTGATTTTAAAGCATTGTAATTACATACGTGTCTTTCCAGTGACTTTACACCAACCTGGCATTGTTCCTTATATATAGTTGTATTTGCATGAAATTCTTTGTCTATCACAATACTGTGCAGTGATTAGTAGAATAAACGAGTCAACAGTAACATAACTTACTAAACCAGTTTACAAAAGGTTTTAATCTATAAAGCTAGGTTACTATATATATAGACAATGCTGTGCTTTCACTTCTCTTTTCTGCTGATCCACTATGTCTCAGGAGTAGTGCATTCTTCTACTGACCTTCCCAATAAACATTTCGAGTAGCTTTCTTCCGTGCAAGTACACATGCCCACAAGTCTTCAGATTCATGTAATGGTCACGCACAACAATAATGATAACCTTAGCAAATAATTGGACTGGTGGGATCCCTGCTGCTTTCGACTTGACAGTGACATCTCTCACACCATGGTCGCTTCATGAACAGCAGGAATAGCCGCTCGTATATGACAGAACAGAAGAAGCACCAGGCTAATGACCTCAAGTGCTACACTCAGATGGAACTGCATTCCTTTCTCTGTAGAGAGTTATGGGAAGAGGGCAATTAAAGTCAGGCAGGGATTCTACTATTTGGCCTCACGCTTGTCCTTTCCATCCCATATTCTAAGTCAAGGATCTTGATGGGACGCTGAACGCAGCCCTGGTATGCAGGAATTCAAGGACTCTAATTTGCAGATCCATGGGAGTTTTTATCCTGGTACGACGTTAATTCATTTTGTAATTTAATGAAGAATAATATATATCTCACGGCTGTTTCAGTCCATTGAAAAATCGGCACTAGGCACGTGCCCACTATGAATTTTAAGTACCTAGCAACGTGTGTTCGTTAATTCCACCTGGCGCGTACGTAAAAGGGCTCTGTCGCGATGCCATCAATAATTCCTCACAAGATGAAGGTACTACATGCAAGTTAAGGGGTAGCTGCATAGAAAGCTACCAAGCTTTCCAGGTTTCATCACTGAGAACTGGTGTTGTATGGTCTAGAGTGCGTGATATCTCTTGGGATGCGGCTTGAACTATTTCAGTTTTCCGCGAATCCCGCTTATATTTTTCGAGATAAATAGTTTTGAAACAATGAGGAGGGTACGTTGTTGCTTTTTAATTTGTTTCTACGTTACTACACGAGTCCGCTGATACTCTTTTATTGCTTTGAATATGCACGCAAATTGAGATTGAGTTGAATAAATTTTGGTAGACAAATGTCACATATTTATTTCTTTTCTTAGGGATGGCAGTCAGGTGTCTCATACGAAGTGATATGCTAAGATAGTGATATGCTAAGATAGTGATATGCTAAGATAGTGATCTTGCAATGTGGTTTTCATCTTTACTACGAGGTCTTGATCCTAAATATGTACTCATTACCCCTGTGAATACTTTGTCATATTCCAAAACCTGTTGGGCAACAACCATGCTTGTTTTTCCTGATAACACTGGGCCAGTTATTGATAGTAGGTTTTTTTGTGTCCCCCATTCCTTGGATTCCATTGTACTTGATCACAGAACTTTCATGAAAGCTGGAGGCGATTTGAAAAGAGCAAAGCAGGTACTGTTCTCAAGTGGGCTTATGTATTCACATACCACTTGCATCAGGGATCTTACTAAGAAACTCAAGGTCACCAGTAAGATTCAATTTCAAAGTGTAGGTCCCTTGATCTCTTCAGTTCTCTTCAGTTGCATCAAGCATCCAGCTATCATGCCCAATGGCCACATTGATGCTTCTCTTACATGATGCAGATAGCACCAATACATCATGCCACAACAGTTTTACCATTCTACAGGCAGGCTTTAATGAGTGCACATTCCGGATGTGAAGACATGTAACAACATGGACCATGCATGCATGGTACCAGCCAAGTGACTTACTCTATCAGACAGGTGGCACACACGACTATATTGCGTGGGAGCTGTATTGGTTGCCTCAATACACCAAAGCAAATAGGACACTGCAGCTTCTCAATGGCACATAGCAGCTGTGCATGTGGCATAGCCTTTGAAGCATTACTGATTTCATTTGCTCCACAATTTCGCTGGAGTACTCCCCATAGCAGACCTTCCTGTCTTTTTTCCTGTACGTGGTGTATAAAATGGCTTATGACCATTACAGCCCCTATATAAACTATACAAGCTGATAATCAAGCCATGAAAAACTACAGGCATCTCTCCGTGGAATGACTAAACCAGTCATATGGCTCCACTGAGCACTTGTAAGGTGTCTACTTTTGAGCAGCATAAATCCTGGGGGGTGGATCTCAGGGCTATCCTTCTTTGTGTTGATATGAAAGGCTTGCAAAATCTCCTCCGTGTAGGAGGTGCATTGGTGTGTGCATAGATTATGATTATTTGACCTTTGCTTGTTTGTGATCTACGAAAAGCAAACTCTACAAATGGTCTTCCAGGATACAGGTACTGTGAGCAGTGTGTAAATATTCATCGTTTTACCATCGGTTTTGTTCACTGCTGATAGAAAGTGTGTAGTAAATTCATATTATCGCTTCCCAGGCTTAGCTTGTTAGTCTGGAACAAATGGTAACCACTTTTATAAGCGCGATTTAGTACAATACGAACGCAAAGACGATACAATTTCCCGCCATGAGACTGCCATTAGGCCATTCCAAATGTGATAATAGTTTCCCGTCCGGACCTTTTTCCAAAACCCATGCGGGCGGGCGGCTATTACCCCCATTATTTACAAATAAATTTTTAAAAATCAATATATTAATTTCTATCTATTTTACATCATCAGGCGTGAAAGCGAAAGGTGGCAGAACTGAAAATGATGGCGCTGTATATCCGGAGCTGTAGCTGCTGATGTCTGAGGCGCTTTGGGCCTAGAAATGCGCAAGTCTTTTCTATTAAAGCGGCTCTTATTTAAATGGCGGACATCTTCTTGGACTACACTCAGCATAATGATGGGTGCATGTGTTATGTATGTAATGCGAGTGAGTACTACATTTTAATGAAATATGAAAAATGAATATAAATTTAAGTGTTAACAGTTTTATTTTAGCAATTTTTGGTTTCTCTGCACAACTTGTGCATTGAGGGTAAGGGCACTGTTGTATGGCAACATTCGTCGAACACGGACACGTTAATCAACATATCAAACAAATAAGAATTCCGACAAACAAAATATATTCCGATAATTAGAATAATGGACATAATGGTGACATTACGCGGGTAGCCTATAATGACGCGGGCGGAGGACGGGAATAAACTATTATCACATTTGGAATGGCCTTAAATGCGCGAGCGAAGTTAGAATCGTTGTGTTAATATGCGTCATAGATGTTGTGTGAAGTATAGTGTGTGCTTAACCTATTTCAACTATAAAACCCTGTATTCCTGCAAAAAGTAGTAAATAAACTGTCTCCGATGGTAGGTGTTTGTAATGAGCTTTGAGTCCACCATGAATCGGAAATACCGTAATTCCAATCATATGATCTAATTTAAAAACCTAATGTCACGACCGCACGGCTGTTTGCGGCCCATTCAATGTTGGACAATAAGACCTACGCCCCGAAATATTGAAACGATGACATCACGCATCATGACCTAACCAAGCACTTTGTATTTTCGAGCTATATAAGGACTGTACTTGTTGCACCGACATGTAACAGCCATTTTAGTATAGACATACCATGTATCTATGCATCATATAAATTTTGTGCCTCAACTCTGTAGCGCCCGCTAGCTATAGCGCTCGCAAGCCGAGTACCTCAATTGGATATCCTCCACAAAGAACTGAACAGTGGACCACTGCCAATTTTCCTAGGAAAAAGCTAAGCGTGATAAGTTAGCGGAGGATTAAGACTACCTAGATAGCGTATAGACTAAGTGCGGCCGGCTGAAATGATGGCGCTACAGATCGTCAAATATCCCTGATTTTACAAGAGTTTTTAATGCCGTGTCAAGCATAACGATAGGTATAGTCCTGAAAGTTCAATCGTCGTTGATTGTGGTATTGCTGCCACATCTTGTTACACGATGTTGATAAGGTGCTCCATCACACACTGCATTGCAGTTCTGCAACTGCATCTCTTATACGTAGGCATATGATATTCTGTGCAATGATGCATGGTATGCATATACATGGATTTGACTCCTTGCAATTGTTCTGCAAGCCGGAAGGAGACTGACTGAATCCTGCCATATTTCTACAAGCCTAGTGCATGTGATGAAGATGATGTTAACTAGGTCAGTGGCATTAAGAGCTAAAGGTTATAAAGTCATGCAGCATTTATAGTAGCTGGCATTCAATGTTCAGCTGATGTTGTATAAAGGCAGCAAGATTCAATGCTGTTGAATCAGATCTATTATTCGATAACTATCGCTTACAGTGAGTGCATAAACTTTATTGATGTTTCAAGGTGTCAGGTGGTAGGTCGTTGACAACTTTAGTGATGGATATGCATGGTGTTTTGATAATCCAATGCTTTGGAGTACATAGTGCCAGATTCAGTGCCTTATAAAGATCAAGTAGAAACCTTTACACCTGCAATGTAAAGTACACATTATTGTGCCTCTCCACCCTTGCAGAGGTCCAAGCTTGATCCATACCATACTTCATCACTGGGGATTTAGTTGTCGTGCAGGGTGTTCCTGTAAACTATGCATAGCGAGTTGATTTATAAATATCATCTTATTTAAGCTATCCATGCACCCAGCAGCTTTTCCATCAATGTGGAACATATATAGGTGTCTTCTTGTATCTCCTTTCTGCCAGAACAATGGCAGTAAAAATGGAGAGCTATCTCAACCCGGCCCCTTTGAGGTTCTTGCACTTGACCTCTCCCTGGAGATATAGTTTGTAATAGAAGCCTTACGTGCCATTTACATGCATGTATGTATAAGTAAGAGCAAAGTTGTTTTAGATTTTTTGTAGTCATTTTTTTTTAGTGTTGCGCAGCTACTGCCAAGTGATTGCTAGGCCAGCTGTGATTGCTAGGCCAGCTGTGATTGCTAGGCCAGCTGTGATTGCTAGGCCAGCTGTGATTGCTAGGCCAGCTGTGATTGCTAGGCCAGCTGTGATTCTTGTTCTGCACTCACTGTAATCCCTGACTTCACCAATGAATGCTTCCTATTTTGATCACTGATCACTTAATAGATTTTAATTCTCAGGTAGTTAGTACTTCCCTAAGTTATGCACAAGGTTCACTCTGGAGACCTTCATTACAGTGTTGTCATGCTGACTGATGTGGTTGCTAAGGCTTGTGGATATTCCCTCACAGACATGCATGCAAGGAATTAAAGAGTCAAGCTATTCTTTGACTAGGTTTGTGCCATTGTCAATATTACAAAACATCTAGGGTCTCAGATGCCATATACATATCAGTAACTGATTAAAGCCTTGATGTCCCTGGAACATTCACTCTGCTACAATGTTTAATACCAAGCTAGGTATCTAAGGTAATAGTTCTGTGTCATAACAATAGGGATGTATTATACAACTGCAAATACAGATGCAGCTCCAGAGGCTGCCTACTACTCTATAAACATAAGCAAAGAGAGAGGGCACAACAAATACTGTAGAATTGACATGGTGGTTCACCTGCACGATGTATGTGAGTGCATCGTGCAGATTGACAAGAGCATTAAATGGTGGGGGTGTGAAATAGTGCTAATGTACTTTTAAGGCTTAATAGCACGCCCTAGCGGGCCTGGTGAACCACTCCTTTCCACTGGTATGCTTCAGTTGTGGAACAAAACCCGTGTATAAGCATAGCATCATTATATTTACTGGTCAATGACAAAATATGCATTAACATCTTACTCTTGTGTTTTAGCTATTAATGAAGTAAGACAACCATTTGATACTAGCAGACTCTGAACTGTTCCATGTACCCACAGGGTAGGTGTGTACCTGCGCCAACCAGGGACCCACGTCACGCGCGGATCCGGAACACTGGGGGTGTGTGACCACAACTCATAAGTACTTTCAAGCTCACCAGTGGAAATGGGTGCCATTCTTGTGAGTTGCAAAGCACTTTGAGGCAGACTCTGAACTGTTCCATGTACCCACAGGGTAGGTGTGTACCTGCGCCAACCAGAGACCCAACGTCACGCGCGGATCCGGAACACTGGGGGTGTGACCACAACTCATAAGTACTTTCAAGCTCACCAGTGGAGATGGGTGCCATTCTTGTGAGCTGCAAAGCACTTTGAGGCAGACTCTGAGCTGTTCCATGTACCCACAGGGTAGGTGTGTACCTGCGCCAACCAGGAACCCAACGTCACGCGTGGATCAGGAACACTGGGGGTGTGACCACAACTCATAAGTATATTCAAGCTCACCAGTGGAGATGGGTGCCATTCTTGTGAGTTGCAAAGCACTTTGAGGCAGAATCTGAGCTGTTCCATGTACCCACAGGGTAGATGTGTACCTGCGTCAACCAGGGACCCAACGTCACGCGCGGATCCGGAACACTGGGGGTGTGACCAAAACTCATTAGTACTTCCAAGCTGACCAGTGGAGATGGGTGCCATTCTTGTGAGTTGCAAAGCACTTTGAGGCAGACTCTGAGCTGTTCCATGTACCCACAGGGTAGGTGTGTACCTGCACCAACCAGGGACCTAACGTCATGCAACAATCTAAACACTGGACCAACTAAGGATGTGACAACAACTGATCAGTTCAACGGCTGTCATGGACCTGGTCAAATGATCTTTTTAGTTGTTACTGTGTGTTTCTGGTTTCCAAACTGCTATTTGTAATGTGAATAAAATCTATTTTGGTTGATCCAGGGCAAGTTTGTGTCTGTTATGAATGTACTTGTGTGTGAGAGTGTATGTTTGCGAGACTGAGTGATTGTTTATTGCTGGATGTACATCTGAGGAGTGGCCTGCTGTAGGTAACCGTTGTGACCTTGTTTGTATACATTTACAATGATTTGTGCTGTTGTTGATCTTGGCATAGAGTTGAGGAGTGGTCTTCACATCCACTAACTGGAGTCTGTGTACATTTTCCCTCCAAGCAGTATCCCAGTTTATGAAAACATCTTTGCTCTTATAGTGGGTGGAGCCTGTGTTTGGTTCTATATAAATGTATTGACTTCTATAGCCCAGTGCAGTTGTACTTTTTTGGAAGTCACTTTGTGATGGTATGTTAACTTTAGCTTCAGTTTTGTTGTTTTATTAGATGTGCCCTTTTATAGCCAACTTTGAACCTGGTGCACTTGTAAAGTACATTGCTGACACACCTCCAAAAGATGCATCATGCAATGGACCTAGTGGTTACTGGTATTTAGCTGCACAAGTTTTGTCTAGAAAATCAAATCCATCCTTCAAGTTTGTGGCAGCAGTTGCTTCATACTGGTACCACAACCGATCTGATTTATGTGTGCAAAAAAAGATTGGTGCAAGTCATCATTATCAGGTATGTAAAATTACTTGTACAGTGTAAATGTATTTTGTTGATGATGTAATGATGAAACACATGCATAGCTATATGTGTGTTTTAATTTGGGTGTGTACACATATGTTATAATGAATATACATTTAGACCTGCACTAGAGAAAGAGCAGTTCTGGTTACAGAGGGAAAAGTTGCTCATCATTTAAAGGAAGATACCAGTACTCATTTGGATGGAGAAATTAAGGAGGAAGGAGCTAATGATTTTAGAGGCTGTGGGTGAAGGACCGAGTAATAGTGAGCACCAAGATGTAATGCATTATTCAGTCCAGAGCATCACCAAAGCAATCAAACTCTTTTGACTGCGGAGCATTTCTTTGTTTTGTGAGGAGGCTGAAAAGTGTTGACCCCTTAACATGCATTTGAACATTTTTTAGGCTGCAAGACTAGAAGTGGAGGGTTTGGATTATGTACACACACAAGTAAGGATCTTGGCTTCATTACCAGTCAGTTGTGAAACTGTTGTAGGAAATGATGCCACGATTTCGAGCCCAGATGGCTTATGAACTGTCAGAAGGTACACTTTACCCACAGAACATAAAAAAAAGGGCATCGATAATCCAGGTGATGAGCAGAGTTTGTACGAGGAATTGAGACAATTCCAAATCATTGTAACAAACACAAATCACATGAACAGTTGCATGAGTAAATTTATGCAAGGTATTATCCAATTTCAGAGATGAATTTGGGTGGTATTTACCAGTTGGATAAAGACACTGATGCAAGTTTTCAGGATGGGAGTGACAAGGAAGATGATGACACAAGTGTAGAAAGTGATAGCAGCAGTGTTGATGATACTGATCTTGCTGCTGGTGCTATTTTGGTTCCTGATTTCAAGAACAATCCTGACCAAGATGATGTTTTTGCCACACCATGGGGGAAGGAACACTACCTTAAGTACTTTCCACACCAAACCAGACCATCTGATAGGTACTATGCCATAATGATGTCTTGAAGCTTTTGCAATTCCAATCCAATTTAAAGGCACTCTCCATTCAAAAGAACACTGATAAGACAAATAGTGAAAGAGCTTGAGGTATGTATCATTAAAGTGCACATTTTGGATCATAATACTTCAACGCGAATTATATTAATGGGGACAAAAAAAATCACGATTTGTGGGGCATATTGGCATCATAAAGCAGCTCCAGAAAGTGAATGCAAACAGGCCACTTGAAAATTTGCTTGATGTGGTATGTGCCCAGCAATACTGCACGAGACAAACATTTAATCAGGAGTTCCCGCATACTAAAGGCATATGAGATCGAGTACTACCTCATGGGACTTGAAAGTGACGTAAAAAGGCAGCTTTCTTTGCTTCTATCTAGTGTGAACAAGCACATCGTATGGCCAGAGGTTAGTTGCCACGACGGTGAGTTGTATCATGGATGGTAACTTTAAGGTATCATTTTCCTCAGATTATCACTGTTGTATTGATGCGGACCTTTAAATTGTCGAGGCACGAAGCAATCAAAAGTTACCTCAGCCACACACTGCCTGCATAGCGACATAGACTGCAGTGCATCGTTTATACAGTGTACTCATTCATACATCTATGAATACCAACTATCTATGTTGCAACAACCAAGGCAATGAAATAATTAGCCGTACGTAATCTAATTAGAGTGGAATGTGGTACTGAGGAATGTGGTGCTAGCTGCGGTGTATGAATCTCTGTGTTTCACTTGTATATTTCATTAATGACATTTTTCTATATACATGAAATACTTTTGCATAATTTAATGAATTAATAATTAGAAGCAGCCTGGGCCCAAACCACTCTTCCAGTCCAATGTGGAGGGCTTGGCATCCACAGTGCTCTACAGCTTGCATCGTCAGCTTTCCTTACATCTACATGTATGTGCAGCTATTAATGTCTTATCCGCAATAATTTTCTGCCACATCTCCACAGACCTGCTTCACCTGGACACAGCTACCTCTGCATGGTCACAGAGCCATCAGCAATCCCCCCCCCCCCCCCCCCCCCCCCCCCCCCCCCTGTTGCACTACAATAGGCATGGGACACCCAGGGGTAGCGGCTACTTCTGCAACCATGTAAAACCATATGTCACCACCATCAAGGAAGGAGTCTGGTGCTGTCTTCATGCTTCCAAAGATCAGGGAAAGAGTGTGAAGGATCACTGAGGTCAACGTAAGGCTTGCGCTCGCCGAAAGGTATAGCACAACCGAGGTATAGCTTTAAACACGAATAGATTACAATCGCATCAAAACAAGGAACCAAGACTGAACACATACACTGCCTTATATAGTCTTTCCATGCATACAGCATGAACCCCAAGTAGTCTGCAAGGGTACAAGGAGCATCCGGCACTTTACAACAGTACTACAATGGGATTAACCTAACACCTATACAAGCGACTACAATACACATTATTATGATATCCGAGTCTCACAGCACAGGGTACAAGTCACACCTATGAAGTCACGGGGAGATCCCATGATCGATCCCTCACAAAGAGGGCCCAGTATACTCTGGATGTTGCTACAGCAACAGGGTTGAAAACCAAGCCTGGCTGTTCTTCTAAATAAGAAAAGACTCCCATGCCTCTTTGTGCTGTTCTAAACTCTTCACTGGGTCTTAGAATGGACAATGAAACAGTCAGTGTAGCAGTTGGTCTTCACCTTGGAGTAGCTCTGTGCAGCCCACACTTTTGCCAGCATTGTAGTGCAACAATTGACTGCATGGTCTTAGCTGTCGTTTCAGCATTGGCTGCCACTATCGCTATGCCACCATGGACGACATCACTCATTGAGCTCTGACCACTCCTCATATTTCATCCAGACTTGTACCCACAGGCCTAGACCGCGCGTGTATACGAGTAGCCTCCGTGCATGACTTACTTGTATGAAATAATAATTATGATTAAGTTATACATTCTAACATTGGTCACATCAACACTCTCTTTTAAATACTAAATTGACTTGTCATTGTTGGGTGAACATGGCCCTGACAATGGCTCAAACCAGGGTGAAATTGAGCTTGCCATATATTTTAGCCAAGACTTGGCTATTATGGCAGGAGGAAGGGGATGCAATGCTGGATGTGAGGGGGAGGTGTTGTGAGCTTCATTGCCCCAATCATCGTATATCTCCAATATACACAAGAACGTTTAGCATAGGGCATTTCATTTGTATTTTATTGCTGTGGAGATATATGGTGATTGACCAAGATGTACAAAAAAAAACAAAAAAACAACATCTATGTACAAACATAAAACAAAGCCCTTTATTTATAACTAGGATGGCTGTATAATAAAATAATAACAACTTTCTTCAGTTTATTGTATGCATGGTTTGCTGCAGTTTGTGAGTATGGCTTCGCACATAGCTATGCAAGAGAAAGCGTTGCGTGCCTCTTCACCCCAGGCTCCATATGTTTCCACTGCTACTGCCAACCAAGCTATGAACATTTTGTGTCATTTTGTTCATGTTTTCCTGATTCTGCAGCTTTTGCAGCTACACCAGCAGAAACCCCTGCTTCTGAAACAATTTTGGGACTTGCATGCTTTATAATATATATACAATATGAACATATGACATACACAAACCTTACACTAAAGAGTTCGATATGAGCCCCGTAACATCTTATACCCCTGGCCAGGATAGCCCTGGCCACAGACCTGGTTAGGGTCAGGTTTAAGCGACCATAAATGTCAGCTGTTGCCTTTGATTTTGACACACTGTGGCTTGCAGCAAGTAGAGAGGCTAGGCGGGAAAATGTCTCTTGGGCCTCCACCCCCCAATTCCCATAGGTTTCTACAGCCAATGGAACACAGGTCCACCCCAGCTCAAAGCACTTAGGGTCGTTAGCAACATGTTTGCGGGACTCTGCAGCTACTGCAGCTACTCCAGCTGTTGAACAGGACTCATCAAGGATGGTAGGATTAAGTGTGGATGTCACAGTTATATCCAAAGCTGCGGGCAAACCCTTTTCCCATCTTGTTACCAGGACATCTGCTGGCGTGAGCGGCTATTATCATGTGTAAGGCCATAGCCCGCCTCTACTGTGACCCCCATGTGGGCCTGACGAAAAAGGTTAGCCACAACATCCCGCATCAGGTTATGTCGAGTCACTACATCACCTCCATGAGTGCATGTGGTAGCGTGGTGCCCAAGTGGGTCCAGGGCTTTCTGAGAGCAGACAGGACACAGAGAACCACCAGAGGTGTCCAACCCTAACCACCACCTTATAGAGGCATGAAGCTCATTAGATTCAAGGTGCAAACCCAAGGCCAGAGATGGAGTCACGGACAACCATGATGCGGCATGGGAAGCCGAAACAGATAATAGACGAGCTCTGTCTGCCATAGAGGAAGCCCCTAACAAAGAATTAAAAAGGTGGCATTCCAATTTCTTAGACAGAGAACGCTGAGTAACAGGTGTTGATGATACTGCTTCTGCTGTGATTGCATCTGATGTAGAGACCTGATCGTTGAACTGAATGATGGCCTGTTGCAGATGTACATGATCAGCATTGCTACAACCAGATGTTGATAATGAAGCTATAAATGCTGCGCATGAGTGGTGGGATAGAGAGCGCAGACCAAGGCCCCCAAAACCTAAGCTAAGCTGGGCCTGTGTCCAGGCTGTGTCTGTTGTGTTGATGGAAAAGCAAGATGAGAGGCACCTTCTGACTTCTTCATCAAACAGCTTCAAAGAACCTGCCAGACTTGATGGGGTGGCCCTAGCCAGGTGGACCAAACCAACCAATAGAAATGTAACGCTTGCGTTGAAATGTATGGCTAATTAAAAATCCAGAGCCTCACAACTCCATGATGGATGACTGAAGCACATGATACAATCATGTATTTAATTCTAATACTACAAAGCATCTGTCACACATACTACGGAAGCAAATTTGTTCTAATATTGATATGAAATTCTCAATATGATTTTGTTTATAAATTTACAAGGGGTGTTCTTCATGTAAGCTCTTATTCTCGTCCTTCTTGACACCAAGGACCTGCTGCTGTTGTGCGCGGTAGGCCAGCAGCTTTTCCCTCTTGATCTCATTCTCCACGTTCTCCGGAACGTCAGGGATAGCCCAAGCAATGACCATACTCAGAAAAAAGATCACATGCTATATGGAAAGACCCAGGAGGAGAGAGAAGGGGGTAAGGAGAGAATTAAAAGGAGGCAGAGAAATAGAGGAGTTATGCCCGCGACATAGTCCAATAGAAGCACACCTTACCTCAAACACTATGACAAAGCCAAGCCTTCCCACCATGGTTTGGTAGAACGACAAGGGTCGTGATCCTCCAGGTGAGACCTGGCTTCGGAACCTAAAGGGTTATACACATATGGTCATACTGTCCACTCGTACAAAGGGTTTAAGCCTCACCTACACGTGACATCAGTAATGGCACATGCCCCAAATCCAGTAATGACTGAGACTGCAGGGTCACTTGGATTCTCCAAATTAAAGAGTAATGACGAGCAACTTGTGTTCTTGAGCATTGATGCCCATCCCGTCTCATTGAATGCAATATTCCGAGTGGCATTGAAGCAGCCATATTGTGCCATACAGGTGTAGTTGACGAATGGAAGGTAATATAGAGCACTGTCACCACTTTTAATGACATTGTCACTCTGGTCGTACAGTTTCAGTTTCATGGCGTTCATTAAAGGGAATGATCCACTCTCTATTAGCACAGAGAGGTCAAAGCTTGATTGGGTCCAGTTAACGAAGCCAAGGGTGGAGTTCAATGAGGCAGCTGCATCTGCATAACCCAAGTGCTTGTAAACCTCAAGGGGAATGAAGTTGGCAGTGACAGCAATTAGCCAGGCATTGGTGACCACTGAGAGTTTGGACACTACATCCAATATGGTGTACCATGAACCTACCAAAGTACAGAAAGCAAGTAGTAAACAAAGAAAAAGGGAGGGAGGGGGAGAGGGGTGAGCAAGTGAGCAATTCACTCAACAGCTATGTGGAGGAGCAGCATACCAATATCCTGGGCTCGTTCTGCCACCGGGCGTCGAAGAAGGGTACAAAACTTGTATGCGTCCAAACGTATTTCAATCCAGTTATTAAGAAGAGCAAACAGTGGAGCCAAGGGGAATGCCGCAACAAAGATGGTCACAAAGCCATACTGAATCACTGAAGACAAAAAGAAACAAATATAAATACTCAAAAAACAAAAGAGTGCTTGTCCCTAAAGCAAAATATGCCATAATAGTTCAGGCTCAGTTTGGTGTCTCACACTGCAGGTTGTTATGGTGAATTTTCTATAATGTTGGAACCTAGTTCCTGCACTAACAAATTGAAGCAAAGATTTTTGATAACATTAATTATTGACAGCTTGCATGCAGTTTTTAAGATTGTACATTATAAAAATTAACATTACACAGTAGTTTAAAAATAGGGGTCATGTAGACATTAGTGAATCAAGATAAATGATACAGTGTAATTAGTTATATTATATGTTACAAAAATACGCTAATTATTAATCACTTTTAATAATTATAAAAGTAAAGGATTTCAAGCCAAAAGAATCAAGCTCTATTTCATAGAATATCATGAATTATTATAATGTTAATATAACCTAAATATGATTGCAGACATTGGTATTGTTTACACAAGTGGCAGGAAAAAATAAACAATATAGATATGAACCTTACAACAAATAATGGTCTGAATGCTGACTGTAGAAGTTAAGCTTGCTAATACATACAAAGTTGACTAGATATTACGTTTTCTGAACAGGATTATGTTCTAGTCTCCTGATCATCTGCAAACATACAGGCAAGTAGATGTTCTTTCAAAGAGAAGCAACTGGATCAGATTGCATGCATTTGAGCACAAGACTGAACCTTGTGCTCCTCACCACAAAAGGAACATTCGACAGCACGTTGAAAACTTCTAACTATAGGATCAGACTTGATCCATAACTGCGTTACAACATCAGACTAGCCGTTACAATTGTTTGCTTAAATACAGTATATGTGCCACAGGCCAGCACACGCACAAGTCCTCTATAAGACAGCACGGCGTAGCGTAGGGTTCAGGCGCCAGCATGTCTCGTCACAGTCAAATGTATGTTATTAATGAAATTATTGCCAACATGGCGCTGTGTATACCGCTACTCTAACTTAGAGCATGGTGGGAGGCGGCACCTATGGTGCCAGTGCCAAATGGTAGCTAATTGTATTCATGTGTCATATCAGATGGCTGTAGCCATGAGATTAAAGTTCATACAAGAATAATTTTTGTGGGAAAAACTTTTACAATTCATGTCTTCAAAGATACAGCCATTACAATTTAGTACCGTTGGAAATAGGAGACAAAATGCTATGTATTACACATACCCAAAACTCAATCATTTAAGGTTACAGCACAATATAATTGCAATTGCAAGTTCCATAAAAATTGTCCTGATTTATGCTTTGACAGTGTGCCCACGTATTAACCATAAACAATATGGAACTTCTTCCTGCATATTATAGTGCCGAAAGGTGTTATAAAGAATAAATATATACACATTATACCCAAATCAAATGTCAGGTCCTAATCCACTGTGCATCACTAATAAATTGAAATGCATGGAGACTTAATCTAGAGCGTCTTCCCTATGATAGTTGAATGTTCAGTGACAGGAGTTAATTAATCAGACTAATGTTTAGTTTAACAACAGAAAACATTAAGCAGAAAATAACATCATTACCAAGTTCCAGGTACTCTGAGAAAAGACCTTGCTCTTCAACTGGCACGAGAATGTTGTCTCTCTCCCATCGCGAGTAGATTTCTTCTTCCTCCTCTTTCCTCTGCTTCTTCCACCAGTTAATTAGTTGTTTTACAAGCCTGCAAATAATCAGAGCCAAGAACCAGTACATTTATACAAAAGCTCGTACATATCCAGCTGCATGAAACAACCAGTGAGCAGGGTGAGGGAAAATATGAGAATATTGTCCCTGCATCTAGCTATTCAATCTCAAGCCATGATTGACTAAAAACTAGAGTTTCTACCACTAACCAAGCCTCCTCCCTCCATTCCTTAATAAAAGAAAAAACACCCTAATGAAAAAAGTGACACTTTATAAGTCTCTTCTAAAAATAGTGGTGCACAATTTATGAGCTTACGGGATGCCCAACTCCACACCATTGTTGAGAGCCTGCTTGCCAATCATGATTATGCCATACTGAATGGTGAGCTCAAGAAGACAGCCGTACATGGAACACTCCTCCAGACGTGCACGACCAAGCTTGAAATAACCTCCAGGATAGCCTGCAAAACTAAGGGAGGCAGCAATTAGAGCATGTAGATTTTAGTACTGGACAGTTCTCACTTTCCTTTGAAGAATGCAATGTAGAAGATGGAGGAATAAAAGTTGACAAACTGAAAAATGTAGAGTTTGACAGTGAAGCTGTCATCATACTGAGTCTGGGTTCTGTGCAGTTCTGAGGATCAGTTGAACATCTGAAACACTGAGTCATCACACACACACACACATACACACACACACACACACACACACACACACACACACACACACACACACACACACACACACACACACACACACACACACACACACACATGCTCACCCCAGTCAGTGAGCTTGTAAGCCAGGAATTCATACACCCTGTTCAAAACCAATACGCAGATGAGCTGCAGTATGGCCCCAGTTATGGACACGATGAGGTCTCCAAGACTGGACCCCCCAGGGAACCGTGACACAGCAATGTAGAGAGAACCAGCCACAGCTGCATGATACAGGATGAGGGAGAACACCACACCAATGACCAAGAGGACCTGAATTGTCAGAACAAGAGAATAAATTAATGTGTTCCCTCCCCCCTCCCCTTCTTGGACAATATGTGCGGTCCCTCCTCCCCCTCCTCTTCTTACCATGAAACAGAGGATGCTGAATGAAAGCATCAGCTTTGGAAGGAGGAGGTGAGGAGGCTGGATGTACTCGTCCCGCTCAAGAACTGGGTTGTACAACATGTAATTCTTTGCATTTTTAGGGTTCAGGCTGATGTAGTGCTTTATCCTCTGTTCAAATGCAGGGCGTGGTTGTTCCTATGAAAACATGATTAGGATAAAATGTATTTAATCAGAAAAGGATGTAGTAATCATGGCACTTTGTGACAGTGGAGTTTCTCTTCTACCCGCCCTAACTAACAGACTTGGCTCTCCTCCACACCCCAACAAACAATAGAGTGGCTCACCTCAGCTTCCTCATAACCCAACACATCCCAGCTGTGCTGTAATTGGAACTGCCGTCTCTTCCAAAACTCCAGAAACAAGACTGCCCAGAGAGCCATGAACCCAGCAAAGAAGACCGTAGCCTCATTGTCAAAGAGGTAGGCTGCCTGTTGAAGCATGAGGGAACATGTCGCAATGGCACATGTAAAAGTGAAGGAGAATGCCAAAGCAATGGCAGAGTAAAATGGCATTGGTTATGAAAGTTAGGGATTGAATGATGGCCAAGAAATGCAACCTTCCATTGGATTATACTACATGTTGGTATAAGGGAGTACACTCACATATGAGAATGGACAGGACTCTTTCAGATACCAGAAGTCACACTTCTCATCACACAGGGGACACATGTAGAAAGTGGTGCGATTGGTTTGACATATCTCCCTCCTATTGAAAGGGAAATGGTTTAAACATACGTCACATTAGAAATCACATACTCAACTCAGAATCCCTACAAATACAAAACATGACAATTCCACTGAACTGTATGATGCCTGGAACAGAACCACTGCTAGCTCCCACCCACCCACCTTTTGGATGTGTATGAACTCGTATCTATCATAAAGCAAATGTGCACAAATTCTCATTCTCCTAATAAATGCCCGGGTGCCATGGCATGCCAGTGTTTGTATTCACATTTGAATCACCCGTACACTACAATGGAAGTCCAACAGGTCTTCTTTCACTTTGAAGTGATGCTCTTTGAAGTGATTCACTTTCTCCATGTCAACTATACGTTATTGCACTGTCAATTAAACCAATGCATGTAAGCTATACAAACAGTTACTTGTACTCGTCAAATGCAGTGTGTTGCGTTGGCACAAAGCAGCCCACACCACACCCACGACAAAGGTCCACTGTTCCACTTACGTGATGGGATTGTGAGATTGAGGGATCTTGGATAATCCTACGCACATGACAATGACACCAACGAAGGCTGCAAAGTGAAGAAAGTATGTGTAGAATCCTGTCCAGGTGAAGTAGATGCCAACCTTCTCTCCAAAGTAGCGCCTAAAATAAAGAACCACTTATTAATTATTTCTGAAATGTGTGCTTCGTTATCTACCCTGGCATACTAACAGTGAAAGAGTACTGTCATCAATGTGTGTGTGCCATGCAATGGGCAGTAGTAAGAAACCTTGCCCACAGTGGGTGCCATGCAATGGGCACCTTGCCCACAGACACCTGACGTACCGCACATGGTCCAATGGCTGGTGCTTGAAGATATTCCTTGGGTGGGCCCATCGTTCAAAGAGAAACTGTTCGACACAACAGTACATTTTCACATTGTGTGTGAGTGTGCCACTAGGTATCCTTCCATACCTGTCGATCAGTCTTTATGTCCTCACCCTTCTGCACACTGTAGTTGCTCTGATGAAGAAAGAGTCGCCCCCAAGGTGACATCACATGACCTCACACAGTGCATACATGACAATCACATGACATACCACACGACAATCACATGACATGCAGACACCACATACTGTATATCACATGACATGCAGACCTCAAGCAGTGGATATCACACGACATTCAGGTGATATATCACATGACATACATATCACATGACATACAAACCTCATGCAGTGGATATGCTGCACTGAAGACCCCAGCAGATAGCAACCTTCCAATCCCAATGCTGCTAATGTCTTCTCCGTTCTCTGTGTACGAAGTGTTCTGAAGAATGTGCCATGTCTGTGTGTGTTGTGTGTGTGTGTGTCGTGTGTTTGTGTTTGTGTGTGTGTGTGTGTGTGTGTGTGTGTGTGTGTGTGTGTGTGTGTGTGTGTGCGTGTACAAGGAATTTAAACTTGTACATCTCTTACCCACACCTTTAAATGCACACATATCGTCTTCACTGGTACACTGTTGTGGACATATAGGAAATATATCCACACATAAAAAGGGCACACACCTCTCTGGACACAAGGGGGACACATACCTATCCACACATAAGGGATCTATCCACCAATAAAGGGACACACTCATGGGGGACACATCTATCCACATATAAGGGGACACACACCTACCCTCCATAAGCAAACAGCCATGCATATGCTACACAACGTACCAGAGCACTCCTCAGAGCTGAAGTGAAGAACTTGGGATCATTGGCTTTCAGAAAGCTAAGGGAAAGGAAAGTGGAAAGTAATGCTAGAAGTCTCACAACTGGTAGGGGTTAGTTTGCACCAATATATGTTATGCAGTTGCATGAGCAGAGTTGAGATCTTCAAAGCCATCTGCATTTTACTATCAACTAAGGTTGCCAAGTACCCTGTGTGTGTTGGATTACCAGTGGGCAAGAGGCTGGCCCATTTACCAATACTCCAGTTACTGTCAAAAGTGACATCATTATTTAGTACTGTACACCTTACCTGGCAACACACTGACACCTGATGTCAAACCACATGCAACCAGATCCCAGTTGCACAAACCACTAATAGGGACATTTCTAATGGTGCATGGCAAACACAGTAGACACAAAAGGGAGAATGATCAATTATGGAGCAGAGAAGATGCTAGCACTGTGGCAAACAAATAGTGAGCTGGTTATGAATGGTTATGAAGTGGCTGGTGCATTGCTCTTCCAACTACTCACGTACATTCATTTTTACAGAGTATCATCGTATTCCACTAGTTTAATATTGGAAGGGAGCAATAGGCTCCATATTGTCAGCAATTGTTACTGCCCCCACACATCTATTTAGGTGAGTCCAAACACTGACTCTCCCACACCAAAGTAACAGTCACATGCACAACTCTTACTGGTCTTTTAGATCATATTTGAAGGGTGCCGTGAGGTACTCATCGATCTCCAGATTGTGAGGAATGTGGGGTAGAAAAGGATCGCGAATGTGAAGACGATCAAACAGCTGCTCACGATACATGTGAGTTGTGAGCATGTTTTTCTGTGAGAAAAGAGAGACCAGGGATGGGGAAAAGGAGGATGACAGACCAGGGATGGGGAAAAGGAGGATGACAGACCAGGGATGGGGAGGAGGAGGATGACAGACCAGGGATGGGGAGGAGGATGATGACAGACTATGGGGGGGGGGATGATGACAGACTGGGGAGGGGGAGGAGGATGATGACAGTCCAGGGATAAGGAGGAGGATGATGACAGTCCAGGGATGGGGAGGAGGATGATGACAGTCCAGGAGGGGGAGGAGGATGATGACAGTCCAGGAAGGGGGAGGAGGATGATGACAGTCTAGGGATGGAGAGGATGATGATGACAGATCAGGGAGGGGGAGGAGGATGATCACAGACCAGGGAGGATGACAGACCAGGGAGGGGGAGGAGGATGATGACAGACCAGGGATGGGGAGGAGGATGACAGGGATGCAAAATGGTGGGATTTGAAAACTATGATGCCTTAAAAGGTAAGGAGGTGCAATTAAACATTTCTGAGCTGGATGCTAGATGATCACCTTCAACACTTCCCAACACAAATAGTAAAAAGGAGTTTAAACAGAAATTAGAAGGGGGGGGGGGGGGGGGGGGGAGAACAACAAGAAAGAGGGAGCCCTCTGAAGCACGTAACTCACTCCAATTGGCATCCTATATGAGAGGTCTTCTGCTCGGCGCAACAGAAAATCATGTTCAGTGTGTATTTTGATGTAGTATGTTTCCTTGTCAGGTGAGTCCTGGAACAAACAGATATTCTTATTTTTATATAGTCAAGCAAGATTATACCCTTTGTCAACACTAGCCACACCCACAACCTCTTCCACTAACTCTAACTGCACCCACCACCTCTTCTGCTAACTCTAACCACACCCACCACCTCTTCTGCTAACTCTAACCACACCCACCACCTCTTCTGCTAACTTCTTTGGGTCACACTATTAAGTGTGTTTACACCAACATTGTACAGTTACTAAGCTGAAGCACTTCTTTGTCCTTCCAACAGTTTACCACTACACATGACCATTGCTCTGGCAATTTTCATTTTCCTGGTTTCATTTACACTCTTATAACAGCTGTTCCAAACTGTACTAAACTAGGTGCCAGACTACCTTCAGAAGTGGCAACCATCGATCACTCCGATGTGGATTAATAGAAAGCAATGACAGTGCCATTTCATACATGTTTACATTTGTGCAAAAAGCTGTTCTACCCACTGGTGTAAACATGCCGTACATGTTTGCTGCCAGACATTCAGTTGCCACATGCCTCGAAATTTTCAACACACCTTCCAGTGCTGCTTCTCCAATTGCAGCCCATTCTTTTCGCACTGCTTCAAGAACCAATAACGCTTCTTCAGTTGTTCCTTTTTCTTGCCATCCTCAATACTGTTGAGTTTGTCGGTTCCATCTGTGTCTTCCTCCGTTTCATTGGGTAGTTTTTTATAACAAAGAACAAAGTCTGAAGAGATATGGACCACAAAGAGAAGTGAGAACCAAGTAATCTGTGACCACATTAGTTAAGTAACATTAATAACATTAGTCTGGTGGCCAGGTGGTGCTACAATATAATTGGTGGTATTTCGACTGAGGACTAACACTCTCCAACTAGGCAACATGTATGGTGATAAAGAGCAAGGCCTGGGACACATCACATTCCATAACACTTGCACATATAAACTAGCATGTCCCATTGTATGTACCCTAATGCTAGTACTGCACGTGATAGTGTCATTAACCACACCACTAATGACAGTATACTTTGGTAAGTTGTACAGGTACAAATAGCTATTGAGGGTCTCTTTTACTGTAGTGCTTATGGTAGCCATGCGTGCAACTGCTATATATGGCTACAAGCAAATCAATTTTCCATTGCCTACAATATAGATGTAAGATTGGTAGTGCAATAAGGAAATAATTACAGTTTGGGTACAATGTGGTTTGATAGGACGCTACAAGTAAGCGAGTCCTACTTTTAGCAAATCCCATCTTAAGCCTATTGCATTGTTTCATGTAGCATCTGTGAAACCCCACTCTACGCCAGGACTGCACCACCTATTCCTATACCCAAATCACTTTATGGATATCTAGACCAGTTTACATGACAAGACACCCTTACCTATTGTTCGCACACCATCTTCAAAGAACACTGTTGCTTCCTTGGCTCTCTGCAAAGGCAAAGACCATCATCATGATTGTGTCATCATCATGTTAACCACAATTGATTTCAAAAAGATTAAAGAAATAGTCAGTGACTTATGTAGTATTACTAATAAAATGCAGTGCTTTAAATAACGACATTAACACATTAACATTGCCTGTCTACTAGCAATGTCTGGCAGGCCTAAATATAGAGACCTACACAGATGTCCCTACCCCAAAAAACCCCCACAAAAGTAATTCGAGACCCTATGTCAACAAGCAGAAGGGATTTGTGATAGACAAGTCTATTGTAATTTTGATGGTGATAATGTCATGATGGATACAACTATCTCATAAGTCACTCTCAGACCCTCCTTGTAAGGCAGGTGTAGGCGTTAATGGGCAGGAATGCATGGTGGCTTATCCTATAGTAGCTTCTAGTATGCAGATAGAGACACAGCATGGAGTGTGTACAACATAGACCCATGCGCTGTGCACAAAAATGGCAGCTGTGTCTATGGATTCCTTTCATGTGATGTCGCAAGTCGTGTCAATTTATAAACTGAATACTGTCAGTCACCATGTTGGTGCACCCAAATCATAATTAGCTAGGGTGTGTGCATAGTTATGCACGGTTCAAATCGTTCCGATCGCTGCTCGTTCTACCGAATTTCTTAGATGAAGTAACAGAGGGCCTAGAAATAAAAGAACTGAGCTCAGGGCAGAAGGGATGGATTCATTGCTGTGAATTCCAGAAAAACGTAACAATGACAATATTGAAGACCCAGCGGATTTGCTCCAGACATTTTACTGGAAAGCCATCCACACGACGAAGTGAACCGTGATTTGGTTCCTAACGTGTAACCTTGGTCACGAGAAATAGAAAGTCGCATCAACAGAGAGATGCGCAAGAAGAATGAAGTTGAATGAAGGAAAAGCTGCGAAGAATTGATGATTGAGTAGACACGAACCATTGCACATACTAGGATTTATGAGAATGTGTGATTGGAAGAAGCTTAAAAAAAAAAAAAAAGTAAGCATTTGATCAAAGATATAAAAGATTAGGCAAGTGCGTACCTGCATTGCCCTGCCCGACTAAAGCACTAACCTACGTTGCTATTGACCGAGGTGGGAACATTACCGCACTTTGTGCAAACCCTCCCTTGTGCAGTCTGACCCGTGCCCTTTGGCTGATAAAGCGCTATACATGTACTCATACAATGTAGGCTGACTATGCTTGTGCAGCAATTATATTCACCATTGTATGCAGCAATCTACACTGTTGAGAAGAAACAAACAGAATGGTACTTACTGGAAGATTGGATAACACGCCAAATGATACCTGGGATCACATAACTCGACACGAAGCTGCATCCACATAGCCCTACAACAGATCGCCGTGCACCACGCTTGCTCTACCTCACATGCAACTACAAAAGTTTCTCACACCTCAGCAGCATGTATCTCTCAACACATCCTAGCGTCGCTATCTTAAACTCCCCACTTACGGTACATGCATAACCACAACGGGGTACGGCACACAACGTCCTCACACACACCTACTCACCCTTTCCTCCAGAGTCAGGATCAGTTGTAACGCCTTGTTCCCAAGGGTGGCTCTGTCTTCTGTTGAGCGGTAGGTCCTCTTGCTCATGTTTACGTGTGTGGAAAGTTGAGGCGACGGTTTGCCTGAACCAATCGCTTCGAAGGCTATTTGCCCTGTGCTAGCCATCGCTCGTACACATGAAATATATAATCATTTTACGCCGCCAAAGCCTTATTATTATTTGCTGTGATTGGTATGCATCAAAAGAAGAGATTGTGTGATGCCGGATGACAGAAAGTCAACTGTGTTTCATATACGCACGACCTACGCCTTTACAAAACAAAAGAATGCTAGTGACAAGAATTTGTTTGCAACAAATCAGTTGTCAGATTACCCTGGACACAACCTCCACTTGACCTGGTGTCAAGGAAAGCTTTGCTTGGACCACAATAGACTCTTTCATAATTATTATTTTATTTATAAATACAATGTTGTGTTTGTTTTTATTTGTATTAAAAATTACCTTCATCACATTACTCTATGATGGTGTGTAAACTTATTGGCATAATGGTTGAGGTGGGTACTGTAGAGATCAAGTTAAATACAAATTTGAATTATTAAATTGCAACCACATCCCTATATGGACGACGACAGCTAATGTGAGGGTACTGCTGTCAAGATTCATTCACTGATAATGTTAAATAATAATGCTTATGTGCTTAGTGATTGAACGTGTACTAAAATTAGCCAAACCATTATTTTATGAATTATAATTACGAAAGCATTTATTGTTATAATAACCATTAAAAAATACAAATCTCTTATCTGAATATGAATGCAATCCATTGTACGACAATTGGATTTAAATCTTGAGAATGGCTAGTACTATGTGGCAGTGGAGTTTCTGGAAAGCTGTTGATGCAAAGTGTTTGAAGCAATCGCCTTTATTGAAGTTTAAGCAGCAGGTACTAGTACTAGTATTCATATCTCTTTGCAGTCACTATACACATGCACTGAGAACAAATCATAGCTTACATTGGTCCCCCACACCTTGTGTGCTGCCTTCACCTCACCTTCTTGTGTGCTGCCTTCACCATCAAGACCCTCACCTGGTGTGCTGCCTTCACCATCTAGACCCTCACCCTGTGTGCTGCCTTCACCATCTAGACCCTCACCTGGTGTGCTGCCTTCACCATCTAGACCCTCACCTTGTGTGCTGCCTGCACCACCTTGACCCTCACCTTGTGTGCTGCCTGCACCATCAAGATGGTGAAGGCAGCACACAAGGTGAGGGTTTTGCCCAAATAGCAAAGGGTAAGTTGGCAGGAAAAGTACAAATCATTTGGGCAAGAGAAACAGATAGGTGACACCCAATATAAGATGAGATAAATGCAATGTCAGGCCTTCTCTTGCACTCACATAGCACATCGTACTGGACAACAGAATGAAGTACAATTTTGGAGAGTGTGGCTGTCTTATATGCAACCTGTTCTACCCAAAATGACAGAGGAGGGAGTTGATCCAGATACTCAAAAGTGGGTATTGCTCTGGAACTGTTATTCAGTGCATCGCTCTGGTCCTGTATTGGAAGTGCTCAAGAGTAAGTACTCAAATTTAATACTTCTCGTTGTGCTGGCCTCCTGCACAGCTGAGCTTCAGCCAATAGACTAATCATGTAACGTTGTGTTTAAATCTGGTGTAGCCACTCACTTTGCTATAAAAGTAGATGAACGAGAAAAACCGTTAGCGTAGAGAAAGCCAAGAGGATTCACCAAGCTGTAACAGGCATATGCAGAAATCAGCAGTCATCAGTAAAGTGATGATGGTATTAAAAGGATGTCCTATAGCATGTCTTCCATGCTATTACATAGAGGTAGTGTAATTTGAAATTTTAAGTAGTAATGTTTCTAATTGTAAAGATTGCAAGTGAGAAAGGATAATCCAGCTGGCTGAATGCTCTTCCTATTGCAAGGCATGGTTTTGCTCTACACAAGAGCGCTTTTAGAGATGCTATCTGTTTACGCTATGGCTGGCAACCGCCTTTATTACCATCACATTGCATATGTGGCTCCATCTATACTGTGGAGCATGCCATGAATTGCCCATCAGGAGGCTTTCCTTCAATTCAACACAATGAGGTGCGAGACTTGATCTCTGCATTCCTCAGTGAAGTATGTCATAATGTACATACAGAACCTACATTGCAGCCATTACAGGGTGAGCACCTAAAGTATAAGTCTGCCAATGGAGAGGTGGGAGCTCGACTTGATGTTGCTGCATAGAATTTCTGGGGAAAAGACCACCAAACTGCCTACTTTGATGACAGAGTATTCAACCCATTTGCTCAATCCTATGCCAATTCCTCCATATCAAAATGCTATGAACTGGTAAGAAGAGGGAATATGAAGAAAGAGTAAGAGAGATTGAGCATGGATCTTTTTCACCCTTGGTATTCTCTACAGCTGGAGGTATGGGTCCCATAGCAACCACAGTCTACAAGAGAATAGCATCATTAATTGCTGACAAGAGACAAGAACCGTATTCTACCATTCTTTTTTGGTTGCGATGCAAACTAAGTTTTTCACTACTCCGCTCAGCAATCATGTGCCTTCGAGGAACCAGGTCATTTCATTCCCACTCACAACACCTGGCATTCTATAGCTTTGGCCTGTGCAGAGGCAAAGGTCCACTGAACAATTTTTCATTTGGCCTCGTCTTTATTATTTATTTAATTTAATTTTTATGTGCATTTGTTCTCAACCTATTTAAATATGGCATGTAATTCGTGCCAAAACGAAAAAAGATTACATTGCGTATATATTTTTATTTTATTGTATTATTATTATTATTATTATTTTTTTTCAGGGTTAAACGAGAGAAATTTCGAAATAACTGAGTCATAAATAGAGAAAATAGACATCGCGGGACGCTACACCTGGAGTAGTTCCTCCGAACGTGAATAGAGGTAAGTATGTCCGATGTACACAAAGCTCTTACTATGAGCAGCATCCACGCTTCCGTCTCCCGCGATTATATGATCTGCATTTCCCCCCACCACGCGACTTCCTCTTCATAGGCCTCCGTTTTAATTTGCGATGACTGCTAGTACGTGATTGGAACATACTAAAAGACGCCCACGTTCCTTTGCCACACCCTTGGACATGTACTGCTATATAATAAACTAGCACAGGAGAAGAGTGCCAACACAGGGAACGAGAAACGTAACTGTGGCTGACACTTTGCAGTACCCGACACTCCACCAATCAAAACTACAGAACGCAATATTGCATTCCTGGGGTGAAGTGAATGTGTCATATACAATTTCTTGTTGTAAACATGAGCATGTGATATTGTTTCAGAAGAATGATGCCAGGTGTAGACTTAGTCTGGGTACCTGACTGATGATGGGTACCCAGACTAGTTTTGAAATACTTTAATTTGTCTGTCCATGGGGGGTTGACCTTGCATATTAATCTGCTTCTTCCTGTATGTAGGTATGGTGCTATATGCTGATGATATCATCTGTACATCAGTTTAAATAATATAATTATGTTTAAAATCATTGAATCTTCTCTTCTATTCTGTTTTGCAGCACACAAATGTGAAAAATTACACAGTTCTTGTCTGGAAGTTAAGGTGGAGGCTGGTAGTCAATTGACACCTGAGCTTAAGGTAATCTCACCCAGCAGATGTTCTGGTGGCTGATTGGGAGAGAGGAAGGCCAGCTGCTTGTGATATAACTGTTACCTCACCACCCACCCAGGCTGCTTTTCTGAATGATGCAGGTACTGCATCAGCTGTTGCCAAGTCTCACAAACATGTTTCCAAAGGCCCTAATTGCCAGGAACTGGGCAGGGTGTGTGTTCCCCTGGCTGTTGAGACATATGGCAACTAGGGCAGAGAAGCAAACATCACATCCTCCTGTTTGGCCTCTGCATGGACTTGTAGTCTGTGTTTCTCTGCCTAAAAGTAAGGTCACTTCAGATCTTTATGGCAGACTGAGCCTCATATGCATGGTCTGTGGCAAGCGCCATTTTGGCAAGAAGCCTGCCCCAACCTATTGATTTAGTGTAGTTTATGCATTTATGTTTGGAACTGTGGATAGTTTTTAAAAAGTAGTGATGTTATATTCTTTCATGTAATTGTATTTGTATTATTATCATTCACAATAATAAAATATTCATAATGACAATTACAAACTGCATACACCACATATCGATATCACTAAGCACTAAAATATACACAAATTCAAACCAACAGTTCAACTGCAACTATGCACTAATTCCCTACCTAAAATGGCCTTAGCCACTGATCTCACTAAGGATAAATTGATATGGCCATAGATTTCTGCAATCATTTTTGGATTTGAGGCTGGCCTGGCTGAATGCAAGCAGAGAGGCTAGGCAGGAGAACACACTCTGAGCCTCTTCCTCCAATTGCCATATGTCTCGACGGCAAGTAGAATGCATGACCATCCCAACTCCTGGCACTTAGCATCGTTGGCAGCATGCTTCCTTGATTCAGCTACAAATGCTGCTGCCCCAAGTGCCACACTAGCTTCACTGAGGGTGACAGGAGTGAGTGACGATGTAATAGTGCCGTAGGTTTTCCTCTGTCCAAACCCTGAACAAGGACATCTGCAGGGCGGGAGTTGACATTATCTCTGCCTAAGCCATATCCCACTTCGGCCTTTACTGGAAGATGGGCATGATAACAGAAATCAGCAAAGATGTCTCTCAGATGGTTGTGCTGAGCAATGACATCTCCACCATGTCTGCAGGAGACAGCATGATGACTAAGCGGATCAAAGGCAACGCCAGGGCAAAAGGGGCACAGAGAACCACCTGAGGTATCTACATCCATTATATATTATTATAACTTAAATGAAAAATACAATGGGCTGCTCAAATGAATACATCACATGTATTATTATTATTATGTACCCATGATTATTAATAATTACTCATTACTCATTTCACAAATGAATCATAAATGAAACACACTACTAACCTCACACACATTGACTTCAGAAGGAAAGTAGGATCTGCTAAGGATGGCTCTGGCATTAGACCTGACCAAATTTAGATTTAGATGACCAAATAGGCTGCTCAGCATTTGTGATTTGCAGGTGTTGATTTTAAAAGCCAGATGTGAAGCCAACTGTGACAAAGCCTATTATCACATCGTGTAAAAGTGGGTTTGGCTTCCAAGTACAAATGTAGACTGGAAACAACAAACAAGGAATAGACTAAATAAGGGGGGAAAACTGCAACCTTTACAATGAGGTCAACAGGTGAATGTAAGCAGTTGAAGGCATGGCCCATGGATGACGATGGGGAGAGAGAAGGAAAGATAGCAGCGCATCCAGGCCATGGTTGAGCGTATGAATAACTGGCCCCACTTTGCAGACAGCAAGGCAGCGATGTGCTTCACTGCCCGGGCTTGTATGCAACTGTGGCCTCTCTAAGTCTCCATTGGCAGATATAATAAGTGGAGTAATAGAGGCATGCCAACGCTCATTGCTCATTTCTTTGAGGTCTCATGGAAATTGTAGCAGGCAAAATGCTGGGATTGTCTATTTGAGGAGGGGTGGAAGGGTTTATGTTAAAGAGATTTACGTTAAAGAATGCCCTCTCAAATCAACTCCCACAGAATCCATCTGCTGCTACATCAAGACATGCATCTTGGAAGTTGGCTGAGGTAGTAGTGAGATCTCACCTGTGATGGGCTGTAGATGAGGTTCCAATGAAACATTGTGGCAGATTTCAGACAGAAGATAGGCTGTGTAATCTCTGATCTCGATGTGTCTAGTGGAAAGTAAGCACCTTTTGGACAGAGGAATAATTGAATTCCTTACCAGTTATAGGAAGGTTCTATTTTGCGCCAAAAAATAAAAAAGGTTTGTGAGCCAACAACAACAGTTAGCAATACCTGAATCTATTATTAACCAGACCCCCTCCCATGCCCAAATGGTCCATTACCTGCACCCAGCCCCACCCAGGCTAAATAAAACACCACGCCTGTGTATACATGTATGCATATGGAAGTGTATTCTAATATCATTATAATTTATCGCATTGCCAAATGATTATGACATGCGTGTACATGTATATGAATGCAAGATGATTGCAGGCTAATAATAGATATACTTAAACATGTACCTGTAATGTTAGTTGAATACCAATCATCTCAGACTTGACACTTGTATTTTGAATGTATGTTACCTCTATCTCAATATCTTCACTGAACATTAGCTGAAATTTAGTGGCTGTTGCAATCAGCTGCCAGTTGGAATTAGTTTCAAAAGGATGCTCACACCTGCCTCACCTGTCTAAGTGTGGCCATGCCACGATGCTGACACAACTGCTGTACACTCTCGAGCTCTTTCAATTAGGACACATCTGTATCTGATGTTCCACCTTGTCAGACTGTCTTTTGCAGTCAAGTTTCTGCTGCTTGTACTCAACAACTTCTACAACTTCATTCGTTGCTTTTGGAGCTCAACATGTACCTTCATTGCTTAATTGCTGCTCCAACATATGGTCTCTTTGTCCATCTTGTTGCTGCTGGTCCTCTTGTATGGCCACTTCTATTTGCTCCTTACAGGCTGGCTGTTGCTTATGTGTACTGATGGTTCACATGTATGGCCTCCATTTTCCTCCTCAGCAATGAATGACTGCATGGATACATGCGCAGGAAAAGTTAGCAATTTGACCCAGTAACTCAGATCTTTTCTGCCCCAGAAGGGCAATAATAAATTAAAATGATTATAAGAAAAGTAACTACAATAAACATGTAACAAATGGCATGTACATACATGAAAATGGTCCAATTTGCAAAAGATAACAGCATGTAGATAAACACACAAATACACATTTATACCTAGGCATACACACACACACAAACACACACACACACACACACACACACACACACACACACACACATCTCAACATGTACATGTAAAGTCCGGTAGTCCAGCTCCATCATCAAATCCTGTTCCACTTCTCCATTTGGTTCTGGATCCTCAAAGACATACAATCGTGGCCCTCAGAATGGCAAAGGACAGCCTGGCTCGTATCCATCCTGCAACTTCAGCATATGTTTATTTTCCACATTTGAGCTATTTTGTCAGCAAGGAATTGTATGAAACATTCTGCTTCTCGGCCCAAAACTCCATCAACGGATACAACTAGTGGTGTAAATGAAGCACGCCGTGCTTCTGCTGCATCATTGTATTTCCTCTTCTTTTCTTCTTCAACTGACGATAGGATAGAGGCAACATCCTGGTGCAAATACGACGGAGCGTCAGTGCATCAAACAACGCAACCTGCCATACCCCTCCAATACTAAGATCCCAGTAACTCAGATGGTTTATTCATCAATATGCACTACAGAATCAAATCAATTCAAACCAAATTACCTGCATAATTTCATTTCCACTTTCAATTGGTTTTTATATATAAGTCAATTCTTGTGCACGGAGGAATTGTTTTGCATTATCCACAATTTTGTTCAAAACAGACTTGCAAATATGTTTTGAACAAATATATACTACTGCTCAAACATGTAGTTTAATTATCTTAGCAACTACATTATTTGTCTTTTCTGACCCATGCCACCCCAAAATTTGTTGGTACATGTATAATGCCGGGTGTCCGCAAATGAAGGCAAAGGTTTAAATGAATACGTATTTCTTTATAGGACTACCAATCTTAATGAATTTATACAATGCACTTAGTCAAAAGTTTGAAATCAAACTTAAAACCACACAAAGACCACTCTTAATTAACTTTTTTTAAAAGAACATTGACTTTACATAAGTCTTGACATGTACTGCACCTAAAGTTGTGATTTCCTTTATCAATGGCCACCACATGCAAGAATATTTGTGCTTAGTGGGAAGTAGAGGTTCATTGAACCAGATTGTTATATTATGTATGGTTGTGTATTAATTTTATACCTGTAAATTTGCATCTTTAGCCAAGTAACAAAAGTGTTATAAATTTGTGTAATGTATGAACTTTTAATGATTAATCTCTTGCAATCCTTATTTAAGGATGGCCATCCTTTAATAAGGATGATGACCCCTTTCTAAAAGAATGAAGCACACTTGGTGCTTTATTTTAGATTACTGGTTAATAAGATTGAAGATGATGCAGATCAGCGATACTGCCGCGGTTCAGACAGGTTTGGCTTGCTCAAAAACCAATACTACAGTTTCAATATGGCGAATTTATAATTTACCTCATATATAAGACCCATGGCAAGACATCCGACCTATCATTGAGGATTTCAACCTCACCCGTCAAAAGAGCATAAGTCCAGGTTGCCTCCTGCCAGTGGATGAATGTATAAGTGCATGGAAGGGTTCTGATGGAGAAAGAGAATGCCACATAAGACCAAAATCAGTTGCACATAAACCAGAGGGTGTTGGGGTTGAAACGAAAGCTTTGGCATGTGGGGAAACTGGTATTATTTTGAAATTGGTTATTAATAATGGAAGGAAAGGAAGCAAACCGAAGGAAGGATTTCTCACAGGAATATGGTGAGGGAACGGCTGTGACACTTCGATTGACAAAAGAGTACTATGGCATTGGAAGAGTAGTGTATGCAGGCTCCGCCAAGTGAATGGACAAAATCTTGAAAACGCACAGTGTGTTAATGGCAAAACCGATTAGAGCTAGAACACTGCCATAGAATGTATTAAGTAGCACACACACACATCAAGCTTCATAAAACATCCCCAAAAAGGTATACTTGTCATACTTTTTTCTGTGACAATTAAATTGTACACATAATGTATTTTCATCCTTTTTTTGCATCGTGTAACCAAGGGTGTGATTTAGAAAATAAATTGGTAAATTTATGATAGACACATTAAACAACAGTACAAAAATGGATGACAAAACCTATTTATAATGAATTTTCAAATATTGGTCCTACGCGTAGGACTTGGCTCTGGAGATTAAAGGTTAAGATTTATTTACATTAAATTTGATTTTAGTTAATTATAATTTGATAAATCCTTCCCAGCTGATAGAGCCCGTCTGTTTTTCTATTTCATCTCCACATGCTTCGAGCTGGCTTTCTGTAATCTGCTCTATAGGTCTAGGTGTGCCCTACACCTTGAACATGTCCAGTGGTGGCTAGATCTGACACCTCATTGTTCACAGTGTGCACTTCGTTTGTTACAGTAGCTTTTTAGATCCTTTAGAACATTATGCTGTAATGTACAAATGTGAGGATGATACTATTTCCACCACAACAGACTCAAAGATATCTTGGCAGTATCGTGTCATCGTGTCAGCTGTCAGTCCAGGTGGAAGTAGGCTCTGCATGGGATTAGCACAGTCAATGCCAGCAGACATTCTATTTATGGATTGAAATTGGAGAAAGCCAGCCGTTTTGACATCTCTGTTGCTTCACTGCTTAATACAAATATATTGTTGCCACAAGAGCAACAGCATGTGCAGCTGAGCTGAGGAAGTACTAATAGTGCTGAGTTGAGTGGGTTTGCATTCCTGGAATTGTATGGACAGCAGTGTTTCTCTAGTTTGGCATCAAGGTTTGCCATCCATTGTTCATCATGATCACAAGCCACCTTTGAATTTGATTTAAGGCTGAATATTTGTTTAGTGAGGGCCAATACTGTTGTCCATGTCCTAGAATATCAGTGTGCATGCCTGTAATGTGGTAAATATTTGTTTATGTCAAATTTCTTCCAAAGCTACTGTAGTGATGGAAGTTGATAAAGGTATTTTGGGACACCCTACAATGATATCATAAGCATACAGCACCATACCCACACCCACATACTGGCAGAAGCAGGTCAACCCCCCATGGACAGACAAATTAAAGCCTATAGCCTAATTCTACACTAGTATGGGTACCCATTATCAGTTGGGTAAGTCTACACCTGGCATCATTCTTCTGAAACAATATCACATGCTCATGTTTACAACAAGAAATTGTATATGACACATTCACTTCACCCCAGGAATGCAATATTGCGTTCTGTAGTTTTGATTGGTGGAGTGTCGGGTACTGCAAAGTGTCAGCCACAGTTACGTTTCTCGTTCCCTGTGTTGGCACTCTTCTCCTGTGCTAGTTTATTATATAGCAGTACATGTCCAAGGGTGTGGCAAAGGAACGTGGGCGTCTTTTAGTATGTTCCAATCACGTACTAGCAGTCATCGCAAATTAAAACGGAGGCCTATGAAGAGGAAGTCGCGTGGTGGGGGGAAATGCAGATCATATAATCGCGGGAGACGGAAGCGTGGATGCTGCTCATAGTAAGAGCTTTGTGTACATCGGACATACTTACCTCTATTCACGTTCGGAGGAACTACTCCAGGTGTAGCGTCCCGCCAGAGATAATATATATTATCTCTGGTCCCGCGATGTCTATTTTCTCTATTTATGACTCAGTTATTTCGAAATTTCTCTCGTTTAACCCTGATTAAAAAATAAAAAAAATAAAAAAATACAATAAAATTAAAATATATACGCAATGTAATCTTTTTTCGTTTTGGCACGAATTACATGCCATAACGAATTACATGCCATAGTTAGATGCAAAAAGTGAATAATAAATAAATAAATATATGTATCCCATTACTATGGCATTCCGTTGCGGACAAAAGTATATCAAACCAATAAGGTGTATCAAAACAAACTGTGGGTTTGTTTCTCCAGATATCGGATGTCAAATGACCGCAACAAAAAAAAGGACGTATCAAATGTTACCAAATATGGTATGCGTGATAAAAAAGGCAGGTCAAATAAAAAAGGGGGGGTATCAAACTTGCTCCAACTTTTACTGTGTCGAACCGGTTCCATACTAAGAGCTAAACAGATTCTGCAACAGCGAACGGGAACGGACTCGGCAGTCGTCGGAACCCGACTGCACGGTTAACGTTTGCTATCTCGTACCCACGAACTGGTAGTAAACAGTTTCAATTAGTGCGATTTCGTTTTTAGACACAGCGCAATTACGACACTCATATGGATTGTCGATCAAGGAAGAATAGATGACTAAGTGGTGGACCACGGATACGGGACTGTTTTGCTAAGTACCAGATGGAACAATTGAGCGAGCACAGTTGGTGTAAAATGAAATACCGGTAATGCATACCCAATTTGTTGTCGGTTCTCAAATCTCATATGCAGAAGAAGTGTGGCAGAGTCTTGTTTCTCTGCTCAGTTGGTGAGTCTCCCGATGGTACCAGGCTCCAGGTACAGCTGGGTCAGTTTGATTGATACCCTACACACACATGCACGGGAGGGAGTCTTCTTCATTTCTAATTAATCTAAGGTCTCCTGCCTAGGTTGCTCCCACTGAAACTGTCATCTGCGCATTGTCAAATCCATCTGATTGTGGGTGTGATGATACTTATGGTCATATGCAATGTCACAACCAAACTTTGACAAATGATTGGACAGTTGTGCTTTGTTGCCAAGTGAAACAGTACCATTGCACACTTCTGCTACAGGGCCCACCTCACCCAAGATCACAGTTACTCCCACCCAGCCAACATCCTGATACCCAACAGATGTCGTGGGGTAATTCAGCTGCCTCTGACCTGTGTGTCATTTCGCCACTGCTAAATTCAAAAGGTTGAATAGTGAACAAGCAAGGAATGGATGACCACTGTGCAGGGGGCTCTGGTGGGTCAAACTTTGGGGGAGGAAGCCATGGATTGCCGGCCTCCCACCAAGCTACTACTTCATAGCCAAGGCTGTTCAGTCGAGACAGCCACAGCTAGTCTCAGACACACTTTTGGTGCTTTAGATATGTATTTGATCTTATGCTATGAAGATGTGACCTGTAAAGTATAATATCAAATTGAACAAATATAGTACAGCAATAGGCATCACAGTCAGCATCAATGGTCAATTTCAGCTGCTGTGGCATTTCAGAAGTCAGTGGTACAAGTGGTGCAGAGAGTGCAGTATCACCAATGTAGTCTTCACATGAGGTTGGAGCTTCTTCATCTAAACCATATATATCATCAGGTATGAAATCTTCAGGGAGTGCATAATAGGGAAGATTGGCCATGTATCTTAAGTGCTCTTCATTCATCATTCCTTGATAGTACAACTGATATGGTGACAGATTGTGTTCAGATCACATCGAGTGGTTATTAGTTTACATACAAAATTCTGCTAGAAATTTATTGATTTGTCCAAGATATACATAATGAAGGGCAAATAAATGGACATTGTCCATCGGATCCAACAAGCCTTCATTTTCAAGGTAATTAAATAAGGCAGTAAACTGGTGAATTGCAACCCGCCTTACTTCCCTCCACAGTCGCTCTATTCAAGTGTTGTGAACAAAGCTACCTGTTATAAAACTTTTCCTGTTGAACCCTCTAGTTTCAAGCATCCACCTGGCCATATCTACATATTCCGTTCCTTGGTCTGTCCTGATCCGTGATGGTGTAAAATAAGCTCTGCAAGCACTGAGGAAAAGATCGAACACTCTGCCTGCTCTATTATTATCGGAGCACTGTAAATATGTAATCATTCTTGAATATCCATCAATTCCTGCAGATATCAAAGTAAAAGTTAACAATAATGTCAAAATCTCTTATACACAGTTATATTATGTTCAAGCTGTACATAAATTCACATGACCTTGAAATGAATACATGACAGTGCAAGTAACTATGTCCCTCAACTGTTCTATATCCAAGAGGTATAGAATGTGTGTACAATGTTTTGTTGTACACTGCATTGTGTAAATTGTAGATGTGGTAATGATGAGATGTGACTCTAAGAGGATGATCTTGCATTCGTTAGGCTGTATATGCATATTTTGGGGGGAAGGGGATGATTAAATGTACAGTTTATATGAAAAAAAAAATGCTGAGGTCAGCCTCTAGTGAGAGAGCAATATTAGTAGCCAAAGTGTCTCACCAGTATTTGAGCGCTTATGACTTTATTGCTTTTAATTTAATTGACTTCATTGCATTAGCATGTGATAGGTAACATAATTAGTTGTCAATGTATAAAATTAGTTTTATGTGTAATGATTAAATAAGATCTTCAAACACATTTTGAAAAGTTGACCTCATATTCAACATGTAACAAAAAAAACTCAATTTTAGCTATGATGCCATGGTTAGTGATCTTTAGCTCTTTGCCATTAGTTTGACAAGCTCACTTTGCAAGTGAAGAAACTGGTAGATGATGATTGATTACATCAATTGGCAGTGATACCTCTCTGCCAAAGATCAGCCAGGATGTGTCTGTTACCTCATGACTTGTATGCCAATATAAGGCACTGTTTCAGTTGTTTTCACTTCCATTCGCGACAGCTGAATCTCTATATGGACAAATCTACCACATGGGCATTGCTAGTCCTTTTGAAGGATAGTAACCCCTAATTCAAGACTCTATCAACATATAGGATTGCCGCTGAATTGCAATCATGCATTGTCTCCTTGTTCCCCCACTGACCCATACATGATGTGTATTTTCATACCTAATAAACAAATGAAAACATACCTCTATGAAGAATTAGTTTCCACCGAACTAGTTTGTGATGGCCATTAAGATGCCTAGATGTAGGATGACATAGTATTAGTATTAAGACGAGAATGTTTTACCTGAATATTACAGTTAGTCTGCAAATTGCACATTTAATGCTTTATTAGATACTGTATATAAATATACAACTATGTTATGTCTACTGGAAGAGAGCAAACACAATTGCACACTATAAATGGTTCAACTATATATGGGACCATAATGTCCTTTACATGGTAAAAACCGACTTCCTTATTTTAGCACTTCATATAACACTATTTGGAACGTTTTACCAGATTTTGACCCTTGTGGATTTACATAAAACTCAAATTGCTATAACATACCAATGGTTAACACTAGCAACTCCCTGTTATCAACACTACGTCCCACACCATTCCTCTATGTCACAACATATTGCATAATCGTATTGCCGACGTTACGAGGTCAGATAACCCATCAGATTAAAAACATCTACATCTTTAGGTAGGAGCGTTCAAATCGCTTCAAATTCGGTGTGTACGTAGAGGGGTCCTGTCGCTATTGATGTTCGTTCATTTTTAATTTATTTAAAATATATATATATATCTGTGCGAAGTTAATGCACAATTTCCTGGTCGTTTCGTGCCAATGATTTTGGCAAACCGCGTCCAATTTAATGTTAGTATATGGCGCAAATCGCGTGGGAAATTTTCAATAACTTTACACAGCTGTATTCTCTTAGTTGATTAAGTACAAACTAACAAATAGAACTAATCA